>QWTY01032923.1:0-10882 GCA_008033365.1 Pseudorectes ferrugineus | reverse complement strand
AATATTTTACATTAACAATAATTTGTTAATACAGGTACCAGCAGTGCAGCTACAGCTTGTCTACCAAAGAACACTAACACAGAATAGCATTATTGCTTGATTTGTTAGATGAGCTTGTGCATGCAAGTTAAACATAAATTTTTATTCTCAGTGTAAACAAATAGTGTAACCCTATTCTTTGCCTAGAGACTGCAGTTCTTCCCTTCTTTACAAGAGAAGCTTAACAAGTAATAGGAAGACATTGCAAAACATCTGATGTAAATTATATGCATTACTCATACTCCCTGGTGATTAAGACAATTAAGATAAAGAACTCAGCATTTTTTAACTCTAAGTCAACAGTTCCAATGTGGTTTATGTCAGTAGCAAGTGAAGGGATGCATGATAGCTTTTCAGCAGCCAGCACATTATTTTGCTGCACAATCACACTCCTACTGAAAAGCTTTACAGATTACCATAATATATATTCCTTATAAAGAGTGCCAGTATGAAGTCTTTCAAAAGAATAAACAGATCTTCTCTCCATCCTCCAAGACTGGTGATCCTTTAGAATGGAGGAAGTACAAACAGGGAATGCAGTGCTAGCACATGTATACTGCTTCTTACCCATTGTCCATGTGCCAGTACAAATTCTGCTGGAGCACTTCTTAAAAAGAAATGCCCGTTCCTGAACTAATGCTTTAGAAACGAAAACTCCTTCTCAGGAAAACAAAACCAAAAAAAAGTACCTCATTTATTTCAATTCTTGCATCTAAATTCTGTCCTTTACTGCAGTAAAAGATAAGGGTCCCTTTGCAGCTCACCTGTGACTATCGCTTGTCCCCATAACCAAGATACCTGTGACAATATACTCCCCATGTTAACAAGAAACTGTTAACATGTACTAATTCATTTTGATATAAACCCGAGATTAACAAAAACCCACAAATGAAACATGTTATCATTCATAAAAACCATTGAACATTCCTAACTCATGTTACTGCATCTAGGATAGTAAGTACTACATGAAGTGGGTGTCATTACTCTGACAGATAGCTTTGGTTCCCTTTTTACATTGTATCATTGCTCAGGCAGCTGTGAATTGCTGCAGAAAAAGTTCTTGCACCCAGCATAAAGTGGTACTATTCAGCAGTGCTTGTATCACATTTCTACAGTAATTTAATTACTGAAGTCTTGTACAATTTGCTACATTTTGATCAAAGGCTGAATACAGTACAGCAATTAAAAAAAAAAAATCTCTCTTCCTTAATCCCTTACTTGTCTAGGTGAACAAGAAGCTGGAAATTAACTAGAAACTCCCCACATCCTAGGAAATGAGCACAATCAAAATTACACGTTTGCGCACAGTTAATCAAGAAGCAAGAAAAAAGCTTTGATCTTATTGCATTAAATAAACACTGCCCTCAAAAAATCGAACCCCTCTACAGCCACACAAGATCACACACCAGGAACACAGCATGATAAATACTGTAGTGGATTGTATCAAAGGCCCATTTAGCTCAGTATCCTGTCTCCAAAAGTAGCTGCAAGTAAAAGCCTAAGGAAGGTTAAGAACAGGATAAGCATTTATCGTACTTCCTCTAGGCACTCTCCCATCCTTCAACTATTTTCAGTTCCTGGGACTTCCTGCAGTCTGTCCATTTGATAACCCACAATGGATTCCTCTAAGTACTTAGCTATTAACCTCCACATAAAGAGTTTTAACAGTACACAACTAGCTGTACAAAGACTCTTCCCCACTGTTGGCTTACAAACTGCTAGCTTAAAGCAATTCCCCCATCAAGTTCTGCAGAGGAAAAAAACAAGTTTCCATCTTCTCCATGCAACTCATACTTCCTTAGACATTGTCAGGGCCTCAATCCCGTCTGTCCCTTTTCCCAGGCTCAAGAGTTCTGGTCTACTCAGCTTTGCCTCATACAGAAGTAATTCCACGCCTTTGTTCTCCAAGCCCTTCTATGAGCTTTTTCCAGCACTACTACAACCTTTCTAAAACTGTGTGACTACCAGTACATGCAGTATTCAAGCTGTGGAAGAAAAATATATGGTGACATTTTGATCTCTCATTCTTTGATGGTAAACCTAATATTTTAGTTACTTTTTGACCATTATAACCAGGTAAGGATGTTCTCACCAATGTGTAACAGCTCCAAGACCTTGCTCATATTGGAAATGGTCAGTTCAATCATCCTATCTGACATTAGACCTGCTGCTCTCCCAAGTGTGCATAATTTCAGATACTTAAAAATAATTTAATCCACACTTAACATCAAGTCACTTCAATTAATAAGGTACTGTAATTTCCCAGAGTCATCCATTAACCTCTCTGCCCTGCATAAGACTTGGGGTCATTTGTAAGTACTTTTGCCTTGTGAGTCAGCCTGGTCTCCAGAGTATTTATTAACATGGTGAGAAGCACAATCCCAACTGAGAGCTCCACAGTCCTACTGATTTCCTCCTGCCATTGGCAGGGTTAACCACATAATCTTTTCTTTCAATTTTTCTCTTTTTCATACAAAAATTTTTCTAATTACCCTGCAGCTACTTCACTTTCTTCAAAGCCTCTAGACTGTGCCAAGTTTAGAAATCAGTGTATACTGTATCACCTGGACTACCCTTCCCCCTGTTTGTGATATTTCTAAGAATACCAACAGATTTATAAGGCAGAATTTCCCTCCACAGAAATGCTGTCAATTCACCCAAAGCACACCATATATAGGTGGGGTGTTTCTCTTCTCTAATACAGAATTTCTAACCATTTGCTCCAAGAGGACATCAGACCTCTAGATCTCCTGTTCCCCAGAGTTCCCTAGGAAGTTTCTCAGGTTGTAGCACCATTTTGGTTGACATACTGGTGGTCTCAAGTGACAGACAACTTCACTAATAATTCAGCTGTTTCATTCTTGAACTCATATGCTAATACCACCTGGTCCTAAGCATTATTTTAATTATTCATTTTATCAACCTACAATGCAATAAACTAAATCCTTTTTCACTGCCTACCATAAATTTTCTCTTTAGACATCACCTCTCTTCTCCCTTTTATTATTTTCCCAGTTGTCTCAATGCTTTCTTGTTTTGACTATCTGCCTGTTTGGTGTTTGGAAATAACAGTAATATATTCAGTAATTCCGAATACACTGGACAACACTAACAAAGAGGTTACCATAGGCAGTAGATTGTAGAGGAAAGTTACTTCAATAGAAGTCTGTCAGGTGGCAATAAGCAGCTTGGGAATTCCACAACAAGGTGTGATGTATCATTTTTAAGGCTTAAGGCAACAGAAGGAGAAAGTCAGTTGTCCTTTACACCAAGACACAGAATTAAGAATGTCTGCTGTAAGAGGACTTACTGTCTCTACTACACTGTCTGCAGTAAGTCACTGCTCTTCAAACGTCGTAGATTTCCAGGCAGTTATGCTATCGGCTGCCTATACTGACAAATTCACATTTTTCCATCAGCCAAATAAACAGAAAAAGATTGAGACACCACATTGTCTCTGACATTGTTAGGCACACCTACAGCAACACACAGCTAAGTACCATTATTACTCTGATTTATTTTTGTTATTATTTTTAGAGGAAAAAATACCATATATATACAGAATGTAACAGGACAAATCCCTGCTGCCAGAGAGGTTGTTCCTGACATTGGCACAGGCTTCCTGTACCCACAATACAAGATTTACAATAAAATTAGTTTACTTGATAAATGCTGGTGGCATATCCCTTTTCAAGATCTGGTCTTCTGTTGTCTGCACAGTCTCTTTTCCAACCTGCAGGAGAGAAAAAAGACATACTTAAGAATCAAAATTTCAATGTAAAGGCCAGATAAAAGCAAATAGAAAAATAACAACAAAAATGCTTTGCACTAATGGCAGCTCCTTTCACCAGGTTTTGTTGCTGTACCTACTTTTGAGACCCCCAAATACTGTGGTTAACTTAATGCTTTAGAAATCATAAGTTGTTTCCTATCAACATCCCTACTAAATTAAATGAGGACACACAAAAACACACCTTTCTCTCTTCCTACTCTCCACAGAAAGAATACTATTCTTTTCCTGCACTTAGCTGTAAAAACTTAATCACTGAACTCTGAAGGTTTCCCTCCGTTCTAATCCCCGCAAGTCAGAAATCAAGTTCAAAGCTAAAAAAAATTATCCCCCTTTTGCTGTCAACTTAGTCTATTAGAAAAATGTAGTTAATTACTGAGAATACACCCTGCATCCACACCATCCTTTAGGCAAAAAATAATTATGCAGGGGGTAATAAAGAAAGAGTAAGATCTGGAGTTTTCTATACACTAGCTCTTGTGTTATACAATAGAAGTCTTTATAATTGGTAGCTGACTCTCTGAACTGTGAGATCACCAACTTGACAAAATATTTCCAGCTCCTTTGTTCGCTGTATTTTCCAGCTGAATAAGCTATTCAGAAAGGCATCACAAAGCAGAAGGTCTTTAAACCAGACACTACTTTGTGTTAAGAGCTGCCAGACCTGCTCAAGCTAGACAAGATAGCCCTGAAAATCCCTGATCAGCTGGTGCTTAGAGATTCACTGGCTTTGGACAGAAGATGCAGTGTGTCAGTATGCACAGCACTTGCCAATTCTAATGCCGTACAGCCTTCCAGAACCACTGCTTCCTCGCAAATTTTTGCTGCTTGCCAAAAACTGTGTCTCCCTGGTCTGCTCCTTTTCAGAGGAACTTCACAGAAGTACATTGGCCTGAGTATTTTATTTGCTTCAAACAGATTCAGCCTAGCCGACTTCATTATTTTTTTTTTATCTATTAGTACTACACTCACAATTAGTCACACAGATACTTAAAAGTAATGAAAGGAAGAACAAAAAAAGTTAAAGATCTGGAATTTTATGGTAGGTTTCTGTGTCTTGTGTTCATAGTAGGCTCACCCACAGTTATGCACCCTCCTAGTGCACAGCACTGCAGTGTTGCTTTGACTCCTGAACTTCAAGGCAAGGCCTCAGGAGAGAGATTCTAAATCTATCTCATGACCCGCCAGAGAGTATGCCTGCTTTGTTCTAATTGTTTCCACTGCACTCATGAAACACATTCTTTGTATTTCTCACAAGTTTGCATGGATATGTGCGTGATCAAGACAACACAAAAAATTGAGTAATTTCCAGTAACTCTGGATTACACACCATTAGACAAAAGATTGTCAGCAGGTGAAAATGAAGAGCAATACTTTATTTACTAGAACCATGCCTTCAAGATTTATTTTCTTGCAGCTGTACCAATCTGCATATAATTCAGTACAGTGGAAAAAGTAAATCTTTAAAGAATGCAAAAAAATAAAGCTTACAGTGTGGGGGGCATTTCAAGTTGAAGGTCATTCTAGCAATTGTTATTTTATATTGACCAGGTGTATTAGACCATACAAAAAGCATTTCATTACTCAATCTAGAAATGGTAAGTCTCTTCTATAAAACGACAGATCTAGGTTCAGTACTCAAAGAAGCATTATCAACTAATTGTAAACATATATACCTACTTTATATGTCTATAGATGCACATACATATATATATATATATGGATATTTTTTGCTATAGCTAGCTAGGCTCTTTAGTCTTCACATGGAAGTAACATACAGGGTAATAGTCAACTCCTCTTTTGTTTGGGGTTTTTCTGTGCAGATTTTTAATCTCAAAAAACTGCCCTAAACTCCAATGACATTTCTCTTCCAAGTCCATCCATATCCTCAGCACTGTATACCACACAGACGGGACACAAGATCTCAAGCAGCTTCTATGATGCCTCAGTTAAAAAGGGGCACTATCTGTCTAGTAAAAAGGACTTTCAACCTTATTTTAAGCACCAACACAGAATGCACTCCCTGAATCTGTTTAAATATAAAACCTTGTTTGCATAGCTGTTATTTAGCCTTTTCAGTTGTTGCTCTTTGCAGTTGTAGCCAAGGTATAGAAACGGCACGTAAAGAACAAATGTACTCCACATAATATTTAACAGACAAAGTCTCAAAACATGAAGACACATTCACGAGTAAAAATACACATCATCAAAAAAGTTTAGTGGGTTTGCCCTTCTAGCTTTGTGGTTAGGTGTTTTTGTTGCTTTGTTTCCTACTTAGTTTTCACAAGATCCTGTTTCTTCAGATTGAACTTTACATGGCCTAAACAATTTTTGGACACACTGCAGTGTAACACAAGGCAACAACTACCCTCCCCACAATCCAATACCAAGAAAATGAGGGGTTTTGGTTTTTTTCTTGAAGACGTAGTATCTACACATTCCTTATTTCAGACAGGCAGCTTGTCCAGCTTCATGCTAATATAAAACAACCATCTGAGAAACACATTTTATTTCTAGCCAACAGTACAGATATAGAAAAAAACAACAGGATTCCTACTTGGGTTTTAGATATTCTTACCTCCTAACATGATCTTTCCTTAACTAATTGGGAAGTGACAGTGATATAGAAGCTTCTGCTATTACACAATGTTGGAGTGGCAATTACTCATGGTTCCAAAGAAACTGCCCTGACTAACACGCTAAAATAACCATAACTTCAACACTGCATATTACAGAGTAAGGGGAGGTCTCAAGCAAACCTTACCAAGACAGTTTCCTAGTTACAACTGCTACCCATCCACATCAATTTCCAAACTCTTTGGAGATTAGAGACAAATCAGTTGAATAAAGAGTGAGCTGTTTTCCTTCTTGCTCCCCGCTCAAAACAGCAGGGAACAAGAACCAGACAAGTCAAGAAATATAAAGGAAATGGGACACACACAAGTCAGAGGGCATATATGGCCACTGAAAAACTTTCTAGGAATGTAGCTATAAGCAGGAGGAAGAGATTGAGGTTTCCTGATGCTTTTGGCTTTTAACCTTGTTTGTAAGTCTCCTGCAAGTCCTATTTGCCACTGGGTAGTAGAAGACCAGTATGCTTTAAGCTTTCTGATGTGGAGAATTTTCTCCATGGAGAAGAAAGAAGAAAACATTTTCATCAGGCCAAGTTTGTTCCTTAGAACCAGTTTTGCAGTCTTTTGTCATGTTTGCTTCTACTGCAGGAAAAACAAGACAAGATCCCTTGCCCACCTTCTTAGCCTGCTAGATATAGCAAACAACAGCTGTTCAGTGAGAAGGAGAAATCATTTCAGCTTCTTTAATTCTGTAAGTGTTTGTTTAAACAGACAAGCACCCAGTAATATCTAGCCCTTTTTTACTTCTGCAGTTTGAAAGTAAAACCTGCACGTATCATATCAAATAAAACACATAAATAATTAAGATGGGAGTCCAAAGTTTATTGTTTAAGGGTCATTTCATTTTATTTATTTTTTTTAAACAAAGATTCTTCTGAATGCCTATGTTGACAATACCAGTTTGACAATTTGCCAAATGCTGGAAGTGACATTTTCCTCACAGCTTATATGATTTCCCCTGTTAAAAGGGAAGATGACCTTAGAAGAATTAGTTCTTGCAATGTTCCAGAAGCTTAATTTAAAACATCTGTCATTTTAGCAAGGAGCCTAAAAATATTCCCTCATCATCATCCAGTGAACACATAACAGCCCTGGCTGTTACACTAGCAGAGCCCCACATTTCCCCCAAGAAATAAGCTGCAGTATGAGTTTTGCTTGACACACCCAAGTGCCACACAAAGTGACCTAGGTCTGTACACTGTAAAAGCAACTTTACCATAGGACAACTCGATAAAAATCCACTCCCTGGTTTATGCATTCTTCCGTGTTTTGCAAGCTTTCAGGAAGCATTGTGACACAACAGTAGGAGCATTAAATCTCACATCAAAAATTTCTTATTCACCAGTTCAGTGCCATCAAGTTCCCTGCAACTTCTTTCCCAATTTCTTTAGATGTCTGCCCTGAAAAAATAAACTTAAGTATTTTCTTTAATTCTACAGTGACAACAGTCTCTACATTGCACAGCCATGTCTAGAATCCATCTCAAAATGGAATTGCCAGTGCTTTCCACACATGCTGCATTTTAACAAAGTAACACCGGCTTAGACCTCACAACTAGGAACAATGCATTAAGTTGAGCTAGAAGCAAGCCAAAGTTACACCAAATTTATGCTTACTCCTTGCTGGCATAGATGACATATATTTCAGTCTAGACTGAAAAATACAACGTGCACAGAGATAATTAAATCTTCATGAAAGAATTTTTAATTCAGGTTCCATACTGAGGGGTCTCACTCGCACACGACAACATAAGGAAAGTGATGACTGAAATTCATGATATCCAGTTGTGAATCCTATACCTTTCAGAGTTCACCCCTTGGACAAGGCTTGTCCACTGAAGGCCTAGAAAGCAGGTCCTTTACCCCACACTGATTCAGAGACCAGTTTGTCTCAGTGGCTTCGGAAGTGGCAAGGGCTCAGTAACTACAATTGTTCAGTTTTCCTTTTGTGAAACCAGTCATCCGAGCCCAATTACATGGAATGTTTTTGGGAAGAAGTTCTGGCAGGAAAGAGAAGCAAAACAGGATTTGGCTGTTTACCTTTGTTCTTGTCAGTCACAGTACTTTGATTGCAACCCACACTGTCTTTACTTACACTATCAAGAAGATCCAGTTGTTGGTATTCCAATCTATTTCACTCAGCTCTTTTGGAAATACAGGTGTTGGAGTGAATGTTTATCATGGCCTAACCCTTAGCTGCCATAATCCATGTGGTAAATGTGTCAAAACAGGATTGTGTACATCCTGGCATAGCAGCCTAGCATCAGACTTTGTCAGACCCAAGTCAAACAGCTTTGGGGAACACCATGAAATTACTTTGTCTCATCTAAATTTACAAGTCATTCAAAAATTATCATACACAAACAGCTTCCAGTAAAGACAGGATTTTTGCAAACTGTGAACAGAAAAGTCAAGCAATGTTGAAGTGTTTTTAGAAAAATCAAAGTGAACAGGTTTACAGGTCACTCCTCACAATCTCATCATTCTCATTCAGTAAGACTGAAGAAGTGAGTCCTAAGGTACAACTTTTTTTAAAGCACAAAATTTTGTTTTCCTTCAAAGGCTCTCAGAAGCCTTCAACAAAGCAAATTTCCAATTTCTTCATCATTCTACTCAGCTTGCTTTGAATTATAAATAGGATTGCTATGTCCTTGCAATTAGTGAGTTTACCACTGGTTTAAGAAGCTTTAGAGTTTTCTACTTCTCTGCAGGGGAATAGGCCAATGCAATTAGAGATGGAAAAAAGTCCAAAGAAACGTGCACCTAAATTCTCCTCCTGCTTTTAGTTTACACCAAAAGAACAATGCACATAATACCACCAGTGAATCAGTCATGACTCCTGCTTGAAGCCAGGCACGATGCTGAAGAGACTGCTGAATCAGAGCCTACCATCCACTTGTCCTTTCAGAAAGCCAGCATGGAAGCTGCGTACTGACTCCTGGTTTTCTCATGATTGCCCTGGAGACTGCATTCCAGCCATAGCAAGGTACAATTTCAAAGTCATCTGGCAAGCAAATTAGAACACACCAGCCATCTGGTCCCCAACAGCAGCAAACTGACCTATCTGTCTACACTGGTGATTAAGAAAAATTTAACTGGCTTAAGGCTAAGGAAATCCTGCTGTCCACAAAATACAGAACTATAAAACAAGAACCATTCGGAAAATAGAAAGCAACATCATTTGGATACCAAAAGACTTATTCATGCTGCTAGTACCTATTAACTCTGTTACCAGTACAGAGCTGAGGCCTGGATGGTTTGGCTAATTACAGGATTAACTTAACAGAAGGGAAACAAACACATACTGATTATGCGAGACTTTTTACAGACCTATTATAATTTGGAAATTAGTTATTTTATTAAGAAAAGAGTTTCTTTTTCCAAACCAGTACTTCAAGTTAAAATTACTTTAGGACATTACAACTCTACTTCAGTCAAATAACATAATTCATGTAAGCCATCTCTGATCCTTGGGCATTTACAAAACTCACCAGGAAAAATAAGATACAGCAACTGTAGTCTACCAATGAGATTGACAGCTGCAAATAGCTACCTTTAGATAAGAAAATCTAAAGACAATACCACATACCAAACAGCATGCAGACTGCAAAAGCTCTTCCAGTTCATTTCCATCTACTCAGATCTGTGGTCACAAGTTTCAGAGCACCTCTTAACATAAATCCTGCTGCAGGTGTATACACATATTAGCACTGTACTAAAAGATAACATGATTTTGGAGCTAAGTTTTCTCATTATTCAGATGCCCGTCTGAAAAACAAGAAACTGAACACCATGATTCTGCTGCTAGATTTCCACCATCTTTGACAATCTCCTAGTATCTGCATGGTGGAGAGGATTTTGGTGGATAAGTATCTCCGTCCTGCCCCAGTAATTGAGATGTTTCCTGTCCTCCCAGCATTTCGATTGTTAAGTCAAGTAGAAGCACCCAGAAAATTTACTAATCTTGAGGCTTTTTGGCCCTGTTGGTAGTAGAGTAGTAGTAAGAAGTCTCACCATAGGAAGTGCACAGATTATATCAAATGGAAGGGAGATTTGGTTCCAGATACAGCAAGGCTGCCTATGAGAATCTGTGATTCTGATACAGATAAATATTGTACTGCAGCGTCTCTAAATCAACCCAAGCTATAGCTACACATAGGTAATAACTGACTTTCTCCCCGGTTTGTTTTTTCCTTCCTCAGAAGGACAAACTAATTTATGTTGTGATCCGTGTAACAGTAAGTTAGTATTCCACTTATCCATGTGTTGGCACAGATATTCCAGAAGCTGAAAAAAAGCAAAGACAAAATAACATGTTCTCTATTACTTCTTGGGTAACATTCAAATGTAGAACAGTAGAGCAGTTTCTTTCTCTACTGTTCTGCATCTGAAATTTACTCAAGTAGTAACTGACTACATGA
>QWTY01032922.1:0-16464 GCA_008033365.1 Pseudorectes ferrugineus | reverse complement strand
CTGGAGAAGATGAGTAGTTAACTGAGTAAGTAAAGTGTAACATTACCACTGACGGAACATTTCTTACCATTAAGCCTTCAAACTCTTATTCAGCTGTCAACACATGGGCACTTTCTGGAGCCAAATTCTCTCACGCTGTGCACTGCCTGCAGCTCGCCTGAAGCTCAACTTTGACTAAAAGTGTTGATTTCGCTTCTTTTAGCCTTGTTCTCATTTAACGTTAAAACCTGCTTAGAGTCTGCCTTTTATTCTGCAAAGTACACATGGATGTATCATCCCTCGCACACTTCTGATGTGGAGTTAAGGCGCTCAAAGATATGCTAGTAATCTTAATGAATAATTGATTAGAGAGGAGTCTGGCGGTGTTAATTGTGAGGTGCAGCTGAGTGAATGCCAAAACAAAAGCTTCTCTAAATGTTTCCGAAAACCTTCTAAAGTCTTTAGCATTGAGCAACAGGGTCAGTGCACTGAAGTGGAATTTAAAGGAGGTTCTTGAATGTAATGGATTTTGACTTCCCTTTGTCATGTGCCTCAGTGCATCATTGATTGAGCACTCATTTGTTAAATCAGCTGTATTTTTTGCCATTTGTCAGAGCATAGACACTTACTGCAGCCTTTTTCCTTCTAAACACGAGTTCCTTGTCTTAATAAATCACAAGTGTAAATTAGTTTTTATCTAAGGTGATCAATTTTTCAAGCAGAAAGGCGTGTGAAGATGGTCACAAAGAAACATATTGGGAGCTTTTATTTTCTTAACTATTAGGAGTAAAGGAAAAGATCAGGGATACATTTTAGCTGAAACATCGATAATTCATGTCTTTAAATTCAGCTTCCAGCAAAATGCTCACAAATGATTTCATTTGGAAAGCTCTAAATGGTGTGCATTGAAAGAGTAGTTCAAGGTACCCGGTGTTGAGTCAGTTCTTTGAGAAACGAGCAAAGGAAACCTGAGGGTTAAGGAGCAATCAGTGTCCTGTATGTTTGCAGCAATGAGAGATGCTCTCTGATTAGTGGAAAGGCTAATTACCTGGAGTGTGCAGGACCACTGTAGGTGCTGTGCATACCTGATTACAGTTCTGACAGCAGGGCAGAAGAAAGAAGACCTGAGAATGTGCCAGAAATACCCCTCTATGTAAGCACATGCTATTACCCTTGGAAGAGAATAGTCACTTATCCAGAATGGTTATTGCTGCTAATTAAAAGAATTCTGTGGATGGGCCATCAACTTCTGAGCAATGTACTCTTATGGTATTTAATACAGCAATTACTTGTCAAATCTGGAAATGCTCATCTTGATACTCACTGCTTGCTGGATAAATGACCAAATCAGATTTATTTGCCAACTGTCTGAGCGAGTTGCTAGTAGTTGTGAGGGACTGAAGATAAGCTGATTTTGGGAATTTTTTCCATGTCGATACCAGTAATGGAGTTAGAGGGTGTTTCTTGGTCTCATCATTACGTGAGAGTTCTTGAGAAAACTTATATATGACCAAAAAACATGCAGAGAGTCTCCATGTCCTGATGGGTATAGGCTCAAATGTTAGGTACACTTGAAAGTCAGCTCCTTGAAGGGTTAAACTTTTAATCTTTTTGGAAAGGATTTTGAGGAGAGGCAAAAAAGAAAGGAAAGGAATAGAAAGGAATGAGCCTCAAGTAGACATGGAAGGGAAAAGTCAGTCATGTTGACAGAAGAATTTAAAGCTTTTAATTAGCATAGAGTTCAGCAACAGTACTGCCTAGATGTAATTAGAGTGAAGAAGGATGGAGAAACAATCCTCAGCTCTGACAACACCTCTTCTTTAAAACAAACCTTCCTGCTAGGGGCAGAATGCCTCCTTTCTTTGGGAGGAGCTGTAGATGCTCAGCAGCATGGTCAGGCTTGGGTTCGCCATGAGCCAACACTGTAAATTTACCACGGGGTAAATTTACATGTAGCTGTGCTGGTGAGTGGAATGTCAGTGTATTTTCGGTGAATCATGATAAGCAATTAAATGATGACCATGACTTGATAAGTATGTTTTGTTTTGCTGGCAAGTACACTGCAGTGACACCTGCTAACACTGCAAGGGCTGTGCCCCCCCCAGCAGAGCCCCTTGCTCCTAGAGCCACTCTGCAGGTAGCTTGCAACTTAAGCAGCTGTTTTCACTTTTGTTACTGTCAGGCGCTGAGGACAGCTTCCTTTCTTCTCTCTCCGGCTCCCTAGGCTCTATCAAAAGTGTGAATCTGAAACAAAACAAAATAAAGCTTCAGTCCACATCTTTGCTCAGCCTTTACATGTACATTTTCCTGTTTTGAGTTCTTTTAAACTGCAGCTATCAGAAAGAATAAAATAGTGCATCACCTAGTAGAGTACTGAAGTGATCATCCAAGCAATTTTCTTCTCCCTGAAGCCAGACAGCCAAAGCTTTTTATTACTGACTGACTGAACTTCCTGTGTCTGTCTGTCTAGGTTGCTAGGCCACCTCGTTGTCATGATTTGTGATGTTAGAGGCTTTTGATTGTAGGCAAACCAGAAATGCTAATTTAAGTACAATATTTACATTTAAAACCCCTCTTACATAAGATATATAAAAATAACTCTGCAGTTTTATCTTTTGTGTGTGTGTGTGTATATGTAAAGCTCTAGTAGGCATCTGGCAAGCAATCTTTCAACTCTTTACTTCGTGTACCTTCTCAGTAAAACAGTGTGGTTTAAAAAAAAAAAAAGTATGTCTTTAGATAGCTTGCAGCTCGGGAATGACCATCCCAAGTTATCGTTACTTTTAGCCTTACAGGATGGTTATTTTTGCTCGGTGTATGAGGTAGGGTGATGTCCTTTTTGTCTGATCCAGAAATGAAAGGGATGATGGCATTGTGGCCTTTTAGTAATAGGCCTTGATTTGCCCATTGGGGTGTTGTGCCAACCTGTATTATGTGCATTTGCATTGCCTGAAACTGCTTTGGAAAAGAAAGGAAATAGTTGTGTGTAATTGAAAATAACCAAACCAGTTATTTTTTGGCTTTGTCACCTGTGTGAGAGTATACAATAAGACTTCAGGAAAAAAACCTGTGAAATTGTGTCTTTTTCGCATGGAAATTGCACTTTAAAAGGGCTGATAATAAACTGGTAGTGAATAAACTGGTGGGTATGGATCTGCTCTCTGAAGAAACATACTTTTCATACCTAGGCAGACAGGAGGTGTATTTCTCATTTTTGAGCAGAACAAGTATTTAACTCCAAGATGCACCTGTTTAACCCTTCCATGTTATCAGTATTGAAACTGCCCTGTAATGGGTAACTATTAGTTGTTAACAGGTAACACTGAGCTGAGTGATGAGCTGGTTTTGTGATTTCACAGTGGTAGATTGCAATGATGTACAATGCTCATTATTAGGTTGCATTTCACTGAATTATCCTAGATCAATGAGGCAAACAGTGCATCTGAGAACTGCTTTGAAAATCATGTCAGTTGTTAATCTTAGGATAAGGTAAATCTTGCTGCTCTCCCTGCAATTCCCATGTTCAGGGTAGGGATGGATAGCAGGTGATTCAGTTCGGTGTTCTACAGCTTCTGTGGAGAAGTCCTGTCTGCCACCCACCAGGTGAAACAGTTTATGAAGAGTGTTAGGCACACAAAATAGGCACAAACAAAACTTGTTGGTTAGCAAATCCTAGAAATCCTCAGTAAAAATCAAAGGCCTTAGGGGGATATGTTTTGTCCCTTCAGCTAATGAGGCTCTGTGGATGTGTGTGGCATGTCATCTAACTGAGTAATTACGAAGAATTCCACTTTTAAAAGGAACATATTCTACTTGTAGAATGAGAATTATTCTGGATCCGGAGGACCGAGGCTTTTGTAAATTTAAGTGCACAAATAGTCTAATCTCATACTGTGAGATTCCAGCCTTGTCAGTGGTTCTTTGGGAAGAGCTGGGGCAAAGCCTGAGAAGGAGTCACAAAGGAGCCACCTCTGGAGCTGGGGTTCCCTGAGGACAAAGTAGGCAGAAGATTCTTGCTCTAAGAAGAGGAAGGTAGAAATCTTGGATAACATCTTTTAGTGGGTCTCTTGTTTTACCTCCTATAAAATAGAAACACCTTCCAAGTTAACATTGTCTTTCCATTTGAGCTCTTAAGAGCTGAAATAAAAAAAAGCCTTTGTTGTGGGGGCTGTGAGGGAAATATTTTCTCTTCCTTTGGCTCCAGTCTCACACACCAGCTCCCTTCCCTGCCTAGACAGTCTCTGCTAGACTAGGACTGTTTTGTTTTCAGAAACAATTTTCCCCCTCTGGAAATATTCTGTTATGTTACTGAATCAAAGACCCACATTTCGGGGCAGATGATTTAAATGCAAAACCAGTATTCATATCAGACAGGGGAAAAGCAGCCTCCTTCTGATGGCAAGTTGGAGCAGCACAACCCATACAGGAAATTGAAGTACAAAGCCAAGTTTTGTTTGCTGCCCTCCTCCCTTTTTTTTTTTCTTTTCCTGTTTTTTTGTTTGGTTGGTTTTTGTTGTTGTTGTTGTGTTTTTGTAAAGCAGTTCTTTATGATGCCTCTGCCTGACTTTTTTACCTTTCCACTGGTACTTGAGCAATAGTGGGATATTGAACAAAGGCACTGGTCTTTTGTCTTGAACGTGAGATCTGTATCTAGTGAATAACACATAAAAAATGAACATGTTTGAAGCAGATGGATTAAAAAAAAAATCACAAGATGCTCCAAGGGTCATACGGCATTGATAACAAAAATGAGGTTTTGGCCCATTCTACCACATATGAGAACCCCCCCCTGCATTTTTTTGTTGCAGATGTGTATATTCAGCACATTAAAATGTGTGCTAAGTAGATTGTCTGCTCCGTGGGGATATTCAAAACAAGGCAGAAGTTTTGTGCTGCCAACCCTGTGTTTGGGCAGTAGGCTGGAGGAGGGGTATCTGAGCACTTGCAAAACCACAAAAAGATGTCAAAAGGAGAAAAGAACTTTTTACTGACTGTATAGAATTTGCAAAATGAAAGATAATCGGTGTAGTCATGCTGAAGCATATTTAGGGTTAGAATTGGGAAGCAACTTTTTTTGCTATGAAATAATTATGTAATTCTTTAAATAGGATAAAGTTTCTCTTGTAAGTAAATTATCACAATTTAATGAGTTAGTTTAAACAGAATCACATTTCTGTGGTTTGAGGTTTTTTTAACCTTACTGTACTAGAATGTGTACTTATGATTTTGAGACAGTTATTTTATTATCTGCCACAGAAAGGTGGTTTATGGTCCTTTTTCCTTATTCACAGTCATTAATAACATATTCAACTCATGAACGTTCAGCGATTTATGCACACTTGAGCTCAGCTGAACACTATAATATCCCACTCTAACCATTAAAAACAGTTATCACAAGATAATGTTAGGTCAGAACGCAGAGTAGGCTGGTTAAATTGTATTATTGATTGCTGCTTTCTGAAGATTTTCCTCAGTTGTGTTTAAACCATGTGCTTTTGCTTGTTACTGGCTTCTAGAAAAGAAGGCCTGGCAGCATAATCTGAATTGAGATGTCTTGCTTTTGATGCCAGGTTGGAAGTTCACGTTTATATACTTTAATTTCTTATATAAATTATCTCCAACTGTCTAGTTGTGGGTTTTTTGAAGACAAGGGTGCATCTTCAGTTGAGTCTTCCAAAGTGGAGAATATGTACTCATCTACTACAGAAGATACTGTGGAAGTGAATGTTTTTATTAATTAAATATATTAATGCAGGACTTTATCTGGAATTTATGGAGATGTAGAAAGCAAGAAAGATTTGGGTTTACTACTGGGTTTTCAAGCAGTTTAGTTTGTGTGTGTCCTGTAGACATCTTGTAGTCTGCCACCCACCCTCCCCAGGGGGTGGATTGGTAGTGTACCAGCTGGTGTATTCTGTTTATAAAATGTGAGATAATCACTCCTGTAAGACTACAGTCATAACGTCTGTAGAAATGTATTTGGGAACATTTGAAAAGAAATAATAAATACAAGTACCACCTTTTTTTTTCTTAATGTTGTCTAGCCCATTTATGAGGATCTGCATATTTTTTAATGTCACTGCTTTCAGTGACTGTGTGTATATCTGTTTGCATGCATTAAGTTTCTTCTTCAAGAACATTTATTTGACACTGAACTTGCTGGCTTCCTAGGAAAACAAATCCTTTTTTTCTCCCTCTGTGTAAACCATAGTATTTGACTCCTCTTGAGTATGTATTCATTATCTTAAAATAGAAAAAAACCTCTCCTCCCTGCGCTCAGAATCAACATTATTGTTGAATTCTCAGGCCTAGGAGAATACTGGTTGCATTGCAAGCAAATCATTTTCTAATTTGTATGGTTGAAGAAACTGTTCATTTCATACAAAAAGGTATTAATCATATTACCTCTTTTTAAATACCACTTCGCTTTGCCCTTCCTGTGTTTGCAGAAGAAGACACAATCAAATGGCAAACCTGTGTTTTTGTTCCTTTTCAAAAATCCCTGACAAGCCCATGACACAGGCTACTGCTGTAGCTGTACATTTCTATTCATTATTGATGACTTGGGGCCAGGCAGGCAGCACAGAACACAGGCAATATAGATTACCATATTGGGGGCTGGGTTTGGGGGGTTTGTGTGTATGCATGGGCTTGTGTGCTTTTGGGTTGGGTTTGGCTTTAGAAATACTCAGTGCTGAGTGGAAATCCTACCTGAGAATAATAGTGGAAACAGACTGAATGAGCTTTGTCATGCATTTTGCTAAAACAATTCAGGGCACTTTGACAGGATAAAAAAAAAAAAAAGAATGTATGAGTGAGCTTGCTCTCAAACGAATTGTTAATAGCTTAACTTTCCAGTGGACTTGGGAATGATCTTGAAGGATCCTGGGGGATTTGGAGGGCATTTCTCACCTTACAAAGTGCAGGTAGCACCTTGGCTGATGAGACATTTTTCTGATAAAGCTGGTGTAACCTGTCTAATTTATAACAATAATTACAGATTAACTCTGCTGTTGGTTTGATTTGGGGTGGGGGGGATAGTATCTCATTTCATGGATACCACAGATAAAACCCACATTTTGGGCAAGTGGGGGAATTATGCCAGCACTTTAGTGATACGTTTTAGATGATATTTCTGAATAGCAGGTCATCAGGAGACCTTTGCAATGCTAAAAAAGTGTTTTAGTACTACTGATGCATAATTAATCCTTAAGGTTTTTATTGGCACGATGTTCCTGCCCATTATATAAAGTTTTTATTTTCTTGCATATGTCAAGGAGGGGTTGTACAGTGTTTATACTTTCACTGTTTGAGGTTCTTGGCTTGAAGAAGAATGAAGGAGATCAGAGTTTATTTAAACATAGTGTTTATGTTAACAAAATCTGCTTTGCTTTATATGTTGGTGGTGTCTTTATACAGAACCTGTTCTACTTGAATAGTTTTCAATTACATGGAAAGCTGTAGAAAGAAATAAGTAGAATCAATTTTGATAACTGCTTATAACTGCTCATTTCTCTAGAATTTGCCATACATTTTCTCTGAGGTTTCTATAATCATTCCTTTATGCTTCTGGTTTTTTTCACACAACTGATCATCATGGCAGGAAAAGTAAATGCACAGATTAATTCATTCAAAGTTTCGTTAATTCAAAGCTTATTGTGTCACAATAATTTTTTAAACATTGATTGGAATAAAAAGGTGTCTGTTAAAGGGTGGTGAGGTCCAGTCCCAAAGAACGATAGAGAAGTCTTGTGGGGACCTTGCCTGTTGGAGCTCTGACTTGGGACTGTTTCAGTTCTGTTTTACATGTAGAACCCTTTAAAGTAAGGCTGGTGTAGAGTGTAAAAACTGCATCTTTTTCCTTTGGGAAGGAGAGGCAAGAAGCTGTTCCAGTGGAAGAGTGGCTCTTAGCTACTCCAAAAAGCAGTGTCAGTCAAAGCAGAATGTTTACTTAGTGTCTTCCTTCCATTTCCGCTGGTCTGGTTTCTTTTGTTGGGACTTTGTACTCTTCAGTGTGTCTCAAAATACAGAATCAACTCTCTGGCTAATTGAACAATACAATAACTTCTGTTTTATGAGGAGATTTTTTTTCCCTGGAAGGTCCCACAGCACCATCTAGTGCCATCCTGTCCTAGTGCCACATGGCTTTGTGGGAGCAGAGGTGCTGAGGCTGGCATGCTTTGCTGGGAATGGCTTCTTAGTAATTTAAATTAGGATTTGCCTCCAACTCGGCATAGATCCAAATACAGGGGAAATTTAGATTCTTTGTAACTTTCTCCTTCAAGAAAACAGACTCAAAAATTGGGTTGAAAATTAACTTGTCTTGTGAAACATGTTTGTTACTGCTACTGCATTTCTGTTTTCTGTGTACAAAACGAAGGAGAAATTGTGGTGCATCCTTAAGACTTCGCTAATATTCCTTGCACTTAAAGTACCCCCCAACACATGTAATTAGGTTTATTATGTCCTTATTATACCTTAAACCCTTTTTCAAGGAAGGGCTGTGCTTGCACCTACAGACACCCTAATCCTACAATCTCTGGGCCTTTCCTCCTCAGTCCCACTGAGGTCATGCTCACATGGTGTGAAACCTGCTTGCAATTGTAGAAATTACAGGATTGTGTCCAAGTGACTTTTGCAAAGATGAGGGGATTACCCTGAAAAGAGGAAGGGTGTGGATGATTGAAAAGTTCCCTTCTCACTTTTATGTCTCCTCTAGCAAAGTCTCACTTAATGCCAGTGTATAAACTCCCATCCTGACATACAGAACCATAGTGATCTTGTTCTCTGCTGATACCCCAAGAGAAATTGATTTCAATAGGAACAGGCAGTGGTTTAATGAGCTGGAATTAGGAAAAATATTTGCATAGGAGGAAGTTTTAAAAGGCTCCATTCAGGTGCAAGGTAAAAGAGAGGAAGAAGGTCTTGGGGCCAGGAGTGATGGTCAGCAAAAGCAACTGAAGAGGATATGGGAAGAGGAAAATGTAGCTCCAGCAGGCTCGACTGTATCCTTGAACGCACTGAAGATGGCAACAAGACAGCTGAATTGAATGCGTTGCACAAGAGAGAGGCAAGAAAACGTTGCAGGATGGTGTTACAAGTTTGGTGGACATGGCTTGATCCCGTTCCAGATACGTGAGCAAAGGCCCACTGGAATCTCCTCGGTCACACACGGAGCTGCGGAGAGGTTGCAGCGCTTGGGAAGAATGGCCAGAAGCAGCACCCGGGATCCCAGCTGTTGTAGAAGCTGTTCCACGCCCTGCCAGCCAGCTCCTATCTAACTCATGGTTTCAGGTCGTTTGATGGAAGTGGTCATTTCCAACTCTGACTGAGGCTTGTGTTGTATTTTGTGCATCATTCCAGATATTACTCCTGTATCACCTGCGAAGCACCAAGAAGTTTTCATAGTTGCTTTAAAACTTCAGGGTCCTTACTGCTGTGTTCTGAACTATTCTCTTGCTGTGTAAGAAGCAAATTTTTAATGTGTTGAAGATGCCCTCTGCTGGGAAAGCCAGGCAAACTGGGCTTATATATAGTTTTACCTTTCTGAAATACTCTTTTCTTATTCTTGGCTTAACTCTCAATCTGATACCAGAAACTCGCCCCTCAACTTTAGTGAAAAAAATGCTCTCTCCTTTTGGTTTTATTCTTCACACTTCATCTGTGACAAGTGTGGTAGTGTTACTGCTGGTAGTTCAGGTCACTGTATTTCTTGTTCCTCTGATCTGTTTTGTTGAAAGAACTGAACTCTGGCTGCTTGCGTTCCTTTTGATTGCATTTTTTTGTGCTTGTATAAAACGTAGGCAAGAGAAACATCTGCAAATAGTAATTATTAATAAATAGTGGAAATGCTTTTGATTTCTACTATTATCTGATGCC
The DNA here is from genome assembly GCA_008033365.1 of Pseudorectes ferrugineus. Taxonomy (NCBI): domain Eukaryota; kingdom Metazoa; phylum Chordata; class Aves; order Passeriformes; genus Pseudorectes; species Pseudorectes ferrugineus. The sequence continues at coordinate 6,606 of QWTY01032922.1, read as the reverse complement.
GGTAAGCTTTTTAATGTCATCTCATCACTCTTTTTCTTTCAAATTAATGTCCATTCCCACAATTGGGGGCACTAGATTAATATAGCAGAACAAAGGTGGTACAATGTCTGGAACAACTCACAAAGCCCTCTGCATAATCTTATAGTTGATATGAAATCTGGTTAATTTTGCCTCCTCTGATAAATCAAAAGCCATTTTGATGTAGTGCTTCTACTTTCACAGTTTTGTTATTAAAATCCAATATTGGCCTAATTGGATGAGTTACAGCTATTGTTGTGGTGTTTAGTTATAATTATAGTTGAATTAGGGTTACATAGAATTGTATTTTTGATTTTGTGTTGTAGTTTATCTGGTGTGGTACAATGTTTATCATTTTACCAAAAATGTGTGAACTTAACTTCATACTCCTTTCAGTATCTTTTCAGATGTTCCTATTATTTATTATGGGGAGAATGGGTGTATTTAGCATCCTAAAAAGCATCAATTCATAAGCCTTTGTTCTCCCCAGCTTTCAGAACAGTCATTTCATATAAAACAGGACATAAAGAGCTAAATTACATATTTTATTTTGAATAATTGCAGTTGTATAAGCCTTCTCAGAACCAACAATGTCATTAGAGTAGCTGACAGGAGAGGGATGTATAGTAGGAGTTTTACACTTGAAATTATTTTGAAAATAATTGAATTGGAAAACAAAAGGCAAGTAATTATCTGACACCAGGAGCTTCTGTGATGTCCATGGGGGAGCAACACAGGGACACAAGTTGCATCTTGGGGAAATGACTGAAATTACAAGAATATGAGAAAGGTCTAATTTAATCTCTGAGATTGCAAGAGATAAAACCAAACATTTATGTCATTTACATGGACACAACATTAGAAACAGGGGGAACATGTTTTATTGTGGAAATCAATTTCAACATCTCAATCAACAGAAAATTGTCATCTCTGCTGCCATCTCTAAGTAAGTCAAATGAACAGCATAGTTTGTACAGCCATGCTTACAAAAATATTGAAAGCTGTTTAAAGAACCCATAAAAACATTGTCTCAAGGAGGCTCCTGCAGGCACTGGATTCAAATACTAAGGCACTGAAATGTTTTTGAAATAATTTCAGTTACAAACTTGAAATCTTCATGTTCAAAAGGTTTGGTACTTAAAAACTGAGCTATGTAAAATTCACAGTTGCCTCTGTACCCGTGCTATCAGGCCCTTTTCTATTATGCCCCCTCTGCATTCAGTGCCTGCTGGAGGTTTCACAAGAACTTGCCTGGTCCCAACTTGACTTTTAGTGGGTTTTGCCCTTCTGGTTTGGAACCAAGTATGTATATTTAGCATAGGGGGTTTTATCTTGATCTGTGGTGTCTGTCAAGAGGTTCTGCATAGTTCTAAAGCTATGTGGGGATAGGGGGAAAAAGGGAGAAGGCAGCAAATTTCTGAGGATTTTGGTACGTGAAAGCCGTGTTTCAGCAGAAGGAATCATTCTTTATATGATGTCTGAAGTTAAGATTACTGCCAAGCAGTCTGACATGGGAGTACACTTTAAATCAGCTTATTCAAGGTGATGAATAATGTGGTACCACAGGTAATAAACAATGTGTTTACTCAGGGGTGATGCTGTGAAGGGGAACTGTGGAACTGTGACCAGTCTGAGTGGTGAGGATAGTGGGAGTCTTGTGCTCCTTGATTTGAACAGGCTGAGGGTTGGCTCTGAGTGCTGCCATGGTCTTTACAATCTCTATTATGTTAGTGAAAACACTGAACAATCAGCTTTTGCATCTTTAGGAGTGTCCGCTTTCTTTCTTTTGTAATTTTTTTTTGGAGAACATCTCTATTCTGTCAGAACTTTGGTACTAGCTGTCCTGTTGCTCACAAACATGCCTAATTCAGACCTAGAAGCACTTTTCTAGAGGCAGGGTTCTCTTTTTAAAATGTAAAACATTATAAAGTTGTCTGCAAATTTGTTAAAAATAAAACAAACAAAAAAAATTTTGAAAACACCCTTCCAAGCACAACATCAAGGAAACAAAAGACATAAGAAATAGAAATAATACAGATATTGAGATAAAGTTTCTCTCTCATATTGTAATCATAAAAACTACAGTTTTGTGTTTGGAACATTTGTTTGTTTATTTGTTTGTTGGGTGGTGAGGTGGGGTGTGCAGGCTGGGGTTTTTTGATGTTATTAACACCATATTCTAACCAACTGAGCTAATCTTTTGTTTGGTTGATGTTTCTTTTCCAAAAAGGACCTGTAACTCTTGAAATAGTCATATGAGAAATACTGCCGTACACAGGTCAAGACTGAGTTTCAGTTCTCATTTACACTTGTCTTCTGATGAAATTCTCCAGTGTTATAAGGTTTTTTTCTCACACCTTACCCTATCAGTAGCATGGAAATGCTGCCCAGTAAGTTTTTACGTAACACTGCTTACACTTCTGCTTCTTTTGTGTCCTGCTCTGATGAAGCATTCAAGAACATCTGTAGCATTAAGCACAAGCAGGTAATTGATTTCAGAAAATACACATTTGTTCAGAACCTTGATTACAAACTCCCTCTTTTCTTTCTAGCTTTGGTTCTAAAGACAAATCAAACGTGACTTTGGTTAAGGTTTTTCTCACTAGCAATTGCCACATGCGTGTCGTACTGGTGACCTGTAAGAATGATGAAAAATTGCATGGGAAATTTGTGGGTAAAGGAAACGAAGGAAAGTTCACATGTATTTCATGCCTCATTACAATAATCCCTACTTGTCTTCTACCATGTGTCCCTCTGGATCTGTGCCCACCTCTCTCTTCCTATTTGCATAATTTCATTCTTAATGATTTGCCACCATAGTTTCAAATTCATTATGTGACTTCCCTTCCCTGTCTGATTTGGCAGCCAGTTCCATGTATTGATTTTATATATTCTTTTGGAGAACAAACACCTCTTAATACCTGCTCTACAGCAATGCTGTACTGGATGAAACCTATAGAAAACCTCTTAGCAACTTTATCTAATCAAAGCAAATAACAATTAAATGGATCTCCAGGTACATCCTTGCTGTTAATATGTATATTTATGTACATGCTTGCACACACAAATCTGTATTTAAACTCTCTTAAATAAAATCAGTTTCATGATCTTTACTGTAGAGAGATGTTTCCAGGTATCTGACTCTTCAGACTCCTATGTTGTATCGGTGTCTCATGTCAGGCTGAGATTTTTTCCTGCCCTTTCCACTAAAATCATTGAAATATATTCAGTCAGTCTTTCACATCAGAGGTGTAAATGGATTTCTTGAAAGTTTTTCTGCAGATAGCAAACGGCAGTCACTTTACAACTTTGACTCCATTGTGGGCAGCAGTCAGGAAGCTTAACACTCCACCCGAACTTTGAAGATGCTAAAACTGTGTAATGACCTTGCATTCTCAAGGGCAGATGCTCAGCTTTTGCTGGAAGTGCTAATCTACAATCTGTTTATCTCCATACACTACATATTTGACAGCACTTGCCTGGAAAGCAAGGCAGGGAAAAGCGTTGTCAAATTTAGTTCCTTTTTCCTCTCTGATGGTCTCAGTGTCCAATGGACTTAGAAATGGCTGTCTTTATTTTAATTTTTAGCTTCCTTTGTGCTTCTCAGCTACTTGCAATCTTAGCAGCCACACTGCCAGTGTCAGAATAGTCTCATCTTTGTGAAGCCTCTGCTGGAGCATTAGCTGGGCTCCGGAGTAACTAACTGTTTTCTTCCACATTTTCTTTATTCTAAGTGAATCAGACTTTGGGTTTTACCTTCAAAATGTAAATTGTCTCCTGTATTTTCTGTCAGTAGGCTTTAGACTCGAAGTGCTCTATTTATTATTCTTTAGTGGGTATGAATTGAGATGCATCACATAATGCTCCTGAGCACATTGAGGAGCATGTTCCTAATGAAGAGGTAATGTGCCGAAGCAAGGTGCTGTGTGCAGGGAAAGGTAATGCCTTTTGTTAGACAGATACACCATGGTCGGGTAAGCCCTTCTTCAAATCTGGGCCAGGAACCTGAAGAGAAGGGCTTTAGCACATAAAAGCACATCAGTGTTTTCAGGTAACGTATAAATGGGCTTTACATCCCCAGAGTTTGTTCTTTACCAGTTCCATCAGTTGGTTGGGTAACAGAGGTTCCCTCCCTGAATAAATCTTGCCTTGCCTTGCACCTGTAAACCATCACAGCCACCACAGCACTACTGACTGAAGAGAAAACCCCTTTGGTTTTAATGTAATCCCTGTGGTTTTTCAAACTGGCACTCCTTATCAAAATAAAACATTCGCATCAAATTACTCTGATTCAGCAACAGCATCTATTTTTTAATATGAACTTGTCTGTTCTGTCAGGTAATTGTTTAGCTTCCCAGGGGATTGCATATGTGTTGCAAATGGGAAAGTTCAACCTTGTAAATCCTTTCTGTGGTGAGGCAACAGGAAACCCGCTTTTGATTACTAAGATCATCAGGTTTAATAGCAAAATTTAGTAACAAATTGCTAAAATTGACCTTCTGGATGCTAGATTTGCAGCATGCTCAGTCAGGAATCTCTTTGTGATGTATAGGAGGATTCTCTTGCTCTCTACTTACAGAATTACAAGAAGTGTTACTGTCACAGAGGTGCCATTCCTTTTGTGACACATGCTTTGAATTAGCAGTGGCTGTTGCCCATTGTGTTAATATCAGCAAGCTTCTAAAGTAAATAAGTAGTAAGTCACAGCTCCCATCCTAAGGAGGAAGGACACCATCCTGATTTATCAGCAAGATAAAGAGGAAGGTTGCTTTGGTTTGGTTTGGTTTTTTACCTTGGCTTTTTTTTTTTGGCAACATATAAAACCACGCTGAGGCATGAAGAAATGACTAATGATGCTGAATCAATGAGTTCCTTCAGATTCAGAGGAGAGCTGGCTGTGCTCTCAAGCTGCCAGTGTGCTCTCTTCTCTCTACACTTGATGCTCAGTTGGAGTACAGGATGCTTTTGGAGCATCACCTCCTGCTCCATCCATGCTCCTCTTCACTCGTGCAAAGGCCTGAAGGTGGAACCCTGCTGCAGTGGTGTTCTGCCATCCCAAAACTACAGGAGGCTAAGGGAATAGTCAGGCACTTGGTAATGTTTGGTCGTATTTGAGGTGTGCAGTGTAGTTGTCAATGGGGAAAGGGGAACAAGGGTGAAGTCTGGCCCATGTACTCTTAGCAGTGGTCCCTAAAAGCTGGAGTTTGGTGGCTCTGATGGAGTGACTGTGTTGTGCCTACATTACACAGATCTTGCAGTCAGTCCTTTCATCGTAGATTCTGCTGTATGCAAGTGTCAGTTCAGCCTCTGGTGCCTCCTGCCTTCCTCAACTTCTGTTTCTTCCTGTCTAGCTGCTCTACTTGAACACCTATATTTCTTCATATCTGTTATCTGCATTTTGGTCTAGACCTCCTGTAAATAGTGAGTGACTCCCTGAAGCAATTCTTACTGCTTCTACTTCTCTTTTTAGTCTTTTATGATCTATCTCAATTGTGACATTTGCAAAAAGATAAATTATTATGGATAGCTAGGCTGTGGGGCAGTCAGATATGGCATGTATTATTTATTTTGAAATATGTTTTTAAATTCTGCAGAGCCTTCAAGTTGCACAGCTTAACTGTAGCCTCCTTGATCCTTCTTGTCTGCTATAATTTGTGGCATTTATTTGTTGCATTTTGTTTTAGGAACACAATAGGAACTCTCTGTGGCTGATGGTCTGTCTGGATCTGTGATTTTTGTGGACCCAGAAAGCAAATACAAAACTAGTTTAGTTTAAAGTTTTTCTCTATATTCACTTCCAAAAGATTGAAGTAAAGCCGTGTTACTCAAGGTTAAGTGAAAAGCAGGGGACAGCTGGGTTTTTTTGTTCAATTGTTTTTCACTTGTAGCTAAATAAAACATAAAATAAGCACCCTTTTAGATAAACGTGAGCACATTTTGGACCTTTGTCCTATAAAAATAAGGTTTGTGAATAGCTGAAAAACTAGCTATTCTTGTGACCTATCTGGATGAAGAATAGTCTTGGCCTAGAGAAGTTCTGAGCAAGCTCTATGAATTAGCATGCACTAAATGATAGAATCATTTTATTGAGCAATAATAAAATATTGAAGTCAGATGGAAGGATGATGGGGAATTGCTATTTGCAGCTATGAAAGTGATGCATGTCATGTTAACTCCCAACCCAAACAATTCATTCTAAGATTTGCTTTCATGAAACTTAAAATCCTCTGTTTTGTCCAATCATCAGCTTTAAACCTGCTCCTTGTCAGTGAAGACAACAAATCTTTTTGCTTGCATCTGCCTGGGGGATGTGGAAAGCCGAGGTGGTCCTGTGTGATTAAATTAGATGAAAGACTTGCCTTCTACCAGTGAGACATGAAGTCTAATCAAGTGAAATGAGTTTTGAGATCTCAGCTCATTTCCTTGGGGAATATCTGCTTACATTACACAGTCACGACACCTAATTCATCACAGTTGATGCAGCTTTTGCTCAGAAGAGGACCTGGGACTGGGTGGCATGGGACTTGATCACAAGTCTCCCCCTAAGGAGGAGCTGCTTAGTGAAGTTAAGATACAGCACACTGAGGG
>QWTY01032918.1:353-30967 GCA_008033365.1 Pseudorectes ferrugineus | reverse complement strand
GGGTTGGAACTGGATGAGCTTTAATGTCTATTCCATCTCAAACCATTCCGTGAATTCCAGAGCGTCAGTGGAACATGTGGATCCCGGGCTTTGGTTCTGAAGAAATCAGGCCCTACAAAAAAGCCTGCACTACAGAAGCTCACAAACAGGTAAGGAGCCCTCACAACACCAGGAATCACATGGAAGGCTGATACGGGGATGGTGGTCATGGCCTCCTGGTGCTGTGAATTTGTGGCCTCTTCCAAGTGGTTCAGACCGGAAATGACTTCCAGAGCTTCCTGACCTGTTTGTGCAGAGGGTTGAGGTTGCTGTGTCTCCTCGGCTATGTTGGCTTTGCCCAAAGAGAAGCAGCAGCTCTTGGTGCTGAGGGGCTTGGGAGGGTTAAAACCAACTGGGAGCTGCACACAGACACTTCTCAGCTGCCCCTGGCAGCTCCATCTCTGTGCAAAGGGACTGAAAACACCCTTCATTTTGCTTTAAAACTGCATTGGACACTTTTTAAGCCATGGTCAGAGCCTAGAAGGAACTGGCCTGCAGTGGGTTCATGGGTTGCTGCAGCTCCCACCAGGCAGAGAGGGGGGCCTTGAGATGGGCTTTGATCCCACCGCCCCAGGGTGCCAAGTGAAGCAGCACAGACACTTCCTTCTCCTCTGGCTCCAGCCTGGGACCCCATTAAGATTCAAACAGACCTGAAAGACCTGTGTGGAAGCAAGTCAGGCAGCGTCCTGGGAGCACCTGGGATGCCTTGTTCTTGCTGTGGGTGGTTGTGCAGTTACCTGCTCTGAGCCACTCAACTTCCCATGGTTTTCCCTCTCTTGTTGCAGAGAATGGCACTGATCCGCAAAACTACCAAGAAATAGCCCCTGGGCAGAGCCGGAGACGCTGCCAGTGCAGTTTGGGATACCTGCCTCTCCACTGAAGCCTCCATGCTGTCACCTGTGGGATATTTTTTTCAATGCTTTACAGAGAAGCATCTATTTTTTATTAACAGTGCAGCAATATCTTGACTTGATGAGGAGACCTGCCAAAAACATTCTACACCCTGTTCCTCATTCCTCCTCAGAGTGCGACATATCTCAAACAGAGACTTTTATTTGTGACTTGAAAGTGGTTTATCGTACAAGTGATTATCCAAGGGACAGAGCATTTGATCGTGTGTGGGACAGTATTAGAAGCATCTGTAGAGGTTTTTGTTTCCTCCTTCCTGCCCCTACCTGCTCCAGTACTTTGTAATGTCAGTGTTTATATAAATACTTGCATTTGTTTTACATGAATAAAGAAATTATTAATCTAAGATCCTGGCATAGGCTTGTGCTTTTCAGGCAGCATTGCACGGGGATGGCAGGGGCAGGGTCCCTGTCACCTCGGCTCTGTGTGTGGTGCTGTTCTGTGAGAGATCTCCTGGGAGTTTACGGGGAGCAGAATCGTGGAATATCCTGAGCTGGAAAGGAACCCCAAGGATTATTGAGTCCGGTTCCTGGCCCTGCCCAGGACACCCCACCAATCCCACCCTGTGCCTGAGAGCGTTGTCCAACGCTCTCTGGAGCCATGGCAGCCTTGGGGCCGTGCCTATTCCCTGGGGAGCCTGTTCAGGGCCCGAGCACCCTCTGGGGGAAGAACTTTTTCCTAATATGCAGTCTATCTCTCCCCTGACACAGCTTCAGCTATTCCCTCAGGTCCTGTCCCTGGTTACAGGGAGCAGAGATTGGAGGTGTTCCTTGGGAGGAGCTGCAGACCCTGGTGAGTCTCCCCTGTTTCCTCCAGGCTGAACAGACCAAGTGGCCTCAGCTGCTCTTCCAAAGGTTTCCCCTCCAGACCCTTCTAGACCACAAGGATTTGGCCAGTCCCTCGCCTTGCCAGTCAGGGTGGCCAGGTCACTTCCCTCCTGACCTCCAAGCCAGGGCGAGTCCCTTCCCCATCGCTGGGATATTTGGACTGTTGGGAGGGGGATGTTGTGACAGGGCAGGAAGTCAAAGTCCCCCTGATTCTGTCTGTGCCTGAAAAAGGCCACATGCCCCTGTCTGCTCCTGCTGCTCTGCTCAGACCTCGGGGAAGCTGCAGGGGCTGTTGAGGGGATGAGGGAGTTGACAGCACTGGAAACCCCTGCACGATGGGGAGGCTCCTGCAGCCCTGGGCAGAGCTGGACTCGTCCTCCCTGGCCAGCTCTCTGGAGGCTCCTGGTACCTGCAGGGGAAACTAGGGTGCAGTGATTCCAGGACCATCCCGGGCTCACTCCTCTCCTCATGTCACTGTGGGATGAGGAGCCTGGGGAGCTGCTTTCTACAGCCTTGTAGAGAAGGTTTTTTTCCAAATTATATTGTATGAAGATTAATCTAAAAGGGAAAGTGGGCACTTCCTCAGAATGGCATGTGGTTATTTTTGCTTTGGACTCAACTAGCCATGTACTCAGCCAGAGTGGCAGATACATCATCTGAGTTCCATGATAAATTTGTCACTTTTAATTCTATTTGGGAAGACTTAGGGCTTTATGATTTGGGTGTCAGTCAGTACAGGAGAGAATACGGGAAGGGGTGACGTTGACCTCTGCAGGCCTGTGAAGTCCCACCTGGGGACTTGACCCTTCCAACACGCTTCCTCTTTCCCAGGAAAACACAGGCAGGCAGAGGGTGACCAGGGGTATTTAATGTGGCCATGCTGCTCCTGCCTGTGCCTGGCTGCTCCATACTTCCACTTCCACTTCCCCTCCTAAGCCCAGCATGTCCCTGCTCTGCCAGTGTCCCCAGCTCTAGCACAAGCATCTCTTCTGCTTCTCCTCCTCCACCGCCTGAGCCTTGGGCAACACCGGCAGTGGGACGCTGCTCTTCACCCCATCCCACGCCTCGGTGGCCACCAACCGCCCTGTCTGCAGCGCTTGGTAAATGGCCACTGTCAGCATCTGGAAGGCCTGGACCACATTGGAGGCATCCTTGGCTGAGGTCTCCACGTACTGGACACCCAGCGAGGCTGCCAACTTCTCCGCCTCCCTCTGGCCCACCTGGCGCTGCCCAGCCAGGTCACTCTTGTGCCCCACCAGCAGGAAGACCATGCGGAAGGGCTGGATCGTGTCAGTCACCTCCTGGTGCCATCGCCGGATGCTCTCAAAGGACGTGCGGTTGGTGAGGTCGAAGAGCAGCATCCCCCCAGCCGAGTTGCGGTAGTAGGAGCGAGTCACGGACCTGGGGTGCCAAGTGCAGGGGAGGTGAGTGGCCCCCAGGGTTCCCTGTGCCATCTCGGGCAGCATGTTCCCTGCCTGCAGAGCGGCCCTGGCTAGGACCTGCTCCTGCAAGCGGCACCTTGCATTCAAAGCACCGTGAGAGAGAGGAGAATCAGCCTTTTGCTGTGTCAATAAGAGCTCCAGGGGCAGCTCTGTCCCTGCTCAGCCACCAAAGCTCATGTGTCTCCTGCAGCCACAGCCCCCAAGTGCCCGTGTCTGCAGCCATGTCCCCAGGGCTCCACCATCCCTGCTGCCACAGTCCTGGAGCTCTCCCATCCCTGCTGTCACGGTCCTGGAGCTCTTTTGTCCCTGCTGCCATGTTCTCAGTACTTTCCCATCTCTGCTGCAACAGTCCTGGAACTCTCCCATTCCTGCAAACCCAGATCTGCCACTCTCCCATCCCCTGCAGCTACATCTCCCAAGCTTTCCTGTCCCCAGGAGCTGCCTGGCTGGTGGAGACGGCCCCACAGTGAGGTATGAAGGCTCCTGGCAGGTGAGCTGAGGAAGATGTTTTGCCCAGCACCCAGTGGGCTCCCAGCTGTTCCCCAGCCCCTCTGCAGCTGGTGTGGCAGGGGGGGTTCCTGTATCCCCTTTAGAGCTGGGTACAAGGTCTTACAAGAGTAGGGCTTACAAGGCAGTCCCAAGGACTCCTTTCCCTCAGCTTTGGCTTTTGGCATGGTGGTTCCTCACTCAAAGGGACCAGTGGGAACACAGCCACATCAAGGACCTCCCTGGGCTTGGAATCACAACATTGCACCCCAAATCTGGAGGGGGACACCCATTTCCACCACCTCTCCCCACCCCATGGACCCACCTGAACCTCTCCTGCCCAGCTGTGTCCCAGAACTGCAGCTTCACTCGCAGCCCCGGCTCCAGCTCCACAAATTGGACGTAGAAGTCCACCCCCACCGTCTGGTTGACAGCGTCCAAGAAGATGCCCTCAGTGTAGCGCCGGAGCAGTGAGGATTTCCCCACAGTCGAGTCCCCCAGCATGATCACCCGGAACTGGTACTGCCACCGTGGCTCCATCGGTGCCTCTGCTGGCTGCCAGGACTCACCACCCCCGCACCAGGAGCGTGCTCAGGCAGGCAGGGAGCTCCTCCACCCAGGAGGCGTTCCCAGCACCATTGGTGCTGTGTGGTCCCTTTGGAGCCCCTTTGTCCCCTTTATTTTGGCTCCATCTAGCTGGAAGCACTCAGGGGTGCCTGCTCCCATTTTCCTATGGACAGGACACCCTGAAAAGTGTCCCAGACAAGGGGGGCTGTTGCCCCACCAACGGTGACCCCCAAAGCAGAGGATCCCCCATGCCAGGGATTGAGTGCTGTGCCCCTGCCTGTGGTGCTTGGCATAGCCTTTATTTAGTGTGGAAAGCCTCAGTTTTACTAAAAACACTCCTACAGCAGAGTATTATTTTTTCAGAGCCCCCAAATTAAGGTTTGAAATAAACCCAAGCCCAGGTGGTAGACCCAACTCTGTAATCACCCAAGGGCTGCAGGTGCCGGATGGAGAGAGAAGCATCCCCACGAGTCAGGGTCTCATGTCCCCCTATCCCCATCAGCACTGGCAGCGCTCCCGGGGCTCCCTCCATGCCAGGGGCTGGCGGCGGCTCTGGCTGGAAATGAGCCTGATGCCATCACACCCCTGGTGTGGGGCAAGGACCCCCTGGCCCAGTGCCTGCTGGATACCCCCAACCGGTGTCTGGAAGGCCAACTCCACATTGAGGTTGCTGTGGGCCAAGGTCTCCACAAAGGCCATGCCCAGGGTGGCAGCAAGGTGTCCCACCTCCTCTGCCAACACGGCTCGCTCAGCCACCAGGTCACACTTGTGTCCCACCAGGACGAAGACAGGTGGCTGGTCCCCCGCAGCCTCGTGGTACCACTCGGGGATGTGCTCGAAAGATGCCCGGTTGGTGAGGTCGAACACCAGCAGCACCCCCGCCGCACTCTGGTAGAAGGACCTGGTGATGGATCTGGGCATACCCAGCAGGATTTCAAAGGATACTGGGGAGCTCTCACACCGACAACCCTCAGATGGGGCTTGGGAGATTTTTGGGTGACAGATTGGACCTCGCATTGGGAAAGGGAGACCTGTCTCGGCCATTTACATCCCTCTTTTCTGTTCAGCATCCCTCTCCCCAGACTGGGGGGCTTCAGGGGAGACCTGTGGAGGTTTCAGGGACTCTGTGGTACCCTTATCCCCTCAACAGCCCCGGATGCAGTGGGGACGGGGCAGCACTGGACAGGAACAGGGCACCCCCAGACCAACCCTGGGGTCCCCGAAAGGTTCCCAGGGATGGGGAGAGCCTGGGAGCCCAGCTCCAGCCACAGCACTTGGCTCTTCAGCCCTTCGCGCCCCATTTGAGCCTCTCACACTCCCAGGTGCTCCTGGCTCCAGCCTGATGCAATCAGGAAAGAAATCACCCAGCCCCAGCCCACAGGCACACCGCGACCAGTACCCGGCCCTGCTCCCTTGGCTGCCCCCCTAAACAGCTCCGGTGTCGCTGCCAACTCAGCACAAGGTGTCTCTAGTCCCTAAAGCATCACCGTCCCAGTGAGCCATCGCTGCCTGTCCCTGCACGCCCGGCGGGGGATTTACAAACACCCCAGGGCGGGAGGATGACTCAGTGGGGTGCTGGGGTCCACATACCCACCTCACCTGAACCGCTCCTGGCCAGCTGTGTCCCAGAGCTGCAGCTTGGCTTTGCCGGTGGGCGGCATCAGGACAGTCCGGCTGTAGAAATCGACGCCGACGGTGGGGCCGGGGGTGGCCGCCCCACCAGGACCCCCACCCGGCCCCTCAGCGAAGCAGCGCAGCAGCGAGGACTTGCCCACGGCCGCGTCCCCCAGCACGATGACGCGGAACTGGAAGTGTCCCTCGGAGTCGGGATCCTGGGGGGAATCTGTCACTGTCTCCATGGCTGAGCTGGCCGGATCCCGACCCACCGCGTTCCTGCTGTGCTGGCGGCTACAGGACAGGTCTCCACCCTTGTCCCTACCCCACCTGGGGACAGGCACGGCTCTGGCCCCGCAGTCACCCGGGCGGACAAACAAACTGTCCCAGAGAGGGAGCAGCTGCCAGGTCCGTCCTCATCCTTCCTGGTAACACTGAGGAAAGTAAGAGGGTTAAGTCTTCTTCCCAGGTGTACATACAAAAAAAAGGTTTGTGGAGCAGCTGCATAGCTCTTTTAACCACTTAGGAAAAAACAATTAAGTGACTTGCCTTTTTAATTCCCCTGTTTTTAAAACTATTTTTTTCCATTTGCCTGCTTCCCAACCACCAAATTCCAAAACACAAATCCCAGCAACAGCCCAACATTTCAAACTGTAGCAGCAACACAGGTTCAGCTCTAATCACTTCCTTGCAACATACTGCCATTTAGTCTTTGTTTGTTGTCGCCGGGATATTTAGTGTTGCCACATGGCAGCTCTGTCACCCTGGCTTTGGTGACAACAGGGACAGCCAGGCTGTGAGTGCACAGACTCACTGGTGTCCCCCAGAAGCCAAGATCCTGGGAGACGCTCCCCAGGGAAGGGGCTCTCAAGATCTGCAGGCAGGAGACCAGAGGGGTCAGAGGCACCAGCTCCATATTCCAGGACAAAGTTCTCTCGGCAGCCAGGTCACCTCGGGTGCAGGGGCTCTGCCACAGCCCAGTCATCCAGGGACAGGAAATAAGAGAGTGGCTCCAACACAGAGGCTGTGGTTCCCCACAATCCATTTTTCTCCATGGTGAGAAAACAGGCAACCAGAATCACCAAGGCTCCAGCTGAGGGTGTTGGAACACCCCAGGGTTGCAGGAGCCGCTCTAGCACTTCCATGAAGGCCCAGGTGTGTTGCTGCATTCCAGGGACACCTGCTGAGGGTTGTGGGGGACACCTCAGTGGCAGGTGCTGCAGCAAGGGCAGGAACTCACCTCTGAGCACTGGTGAGCACCACTGGAAGGGGATGCTCAGATTCCCTCAGAGCCAGCCCAGCCTCACCCGATCCCAATGCAACCCAAACACGGGACATACCAAAAGGATTTGAAGTAATTGCATTTATTCAAACTTGTATCACACACACAGAATATTCCAAGTTGGAAGGGACCCATATAGATCATTGAGTCCAACTCTTAAGTGAATGGCTTGTACAGGGATCAAACCCACCACACCTTGGCATTATTGGCTCCGTGCTCTAACAAAGTATTTGATACCCAGACCCCCTCCTGAGAAAACTCCATGGAACAGACTGTTCTACCATGTGGAGCATCTGAACGGGAGCTTGAGCAACACCTGGAGCCAAACTAGTTCCATCTCCCTCCAGTGCAAGTAAGCAGAGCCCAGAAGTGGCTGATCCCCCTTGGAAGAGCTCACAGCTCGGGAAGGAGCCAGGATCTGGCTCTGCAGAGCTCCCACTTCTGGACAAGAGGGCTGGGAAAGAACAGTCTGGCACTGCAGCACCAAGTCCCTCAGGGATGGCTCATCCTCTGCTTAGACCTGAAAAAAGGGATAAAAAAAGACTCCAGCCAAGTGATGAGCAGTTGGACTCAGTGCTGTGTCAGATTCCATCCACATCCCGGAACTCCTGGATGTTCCCACCCTGCCTTTTGGGTGGCTCATGCCCGGCCTCAGCCCCATATCCGCAGGACTCATCCAACCGTCTCCAGACTCAGGAGTCATCATGGACCAGGCTGCACTGCCACTGATTGCACCCACACCCTCCCCCACAGATCACAACTCTGGCCAATTAAAAGCCTCCAAAATGAGGTTGATCATTCCCACCTGCACAGTCCAGGTGAAAAACTGGCCACTTCCAGCACAGGCACAGTCAGCTTGAACTGTTCCCTGTCCTCCAGACCCCACTCCAGATCATGCAATCCCAGAATGGTTTGGGTTAGAAGGCACTTTAAAAGCTCACCCGTTCCACCCCCTACCATGGGCAGGAACATCTTCCACTTGACCAGGCAGCTTCAAGCCCCATCCAGCCTGGCCCTGGACACTTCAGGGATGGGGAAGCCACAGCTTCTCTGGGCAGCCAGGGCCTCCCCACCCTCACAGCCAAGAATTTCCTCTCAGTTATCTAGTTTAAACTTACTGCCCATCCCAACACCAGGAGTTCCCCAGAAGACACTCACATGCTCCACACTGCAGCTTCCTCACAACTCAGGTCCTATGGGAAGCAAGCTGAAGCCCTTGGGACAAGGCTCACAGGTTCTCACCCTTTTCCACAGAGTAACTGCTGAAAAAACGGAGCCAGAGTTTAGTGCCTGAAGCCGATGGGTCACTGTAAATCCACGGCTCAGATTCTCCCAACAAATCCCAGCCCTCTAACCCTCATGGCACCTCTGCCCCTTGTGCCTAATGTTTATCCGTTCTCCTGACCAGGGGTTTCCCTCCCAACCAGACTTCCCAAAATACTGAGGCCGGCACAGCCTGTCTTCCTAGTGGCCCCTCTCAGCACAGGACACACCTGCAGAGAGCCCAAGACCAGCATGAATTTTACTCTTCCTCCTTTTTCGACCACAAGATCGGTATTCAGATCTGATGGGAAAGGGATTTGGAGGGATGGGCTGTGGAGCTCTATAACAAGGGTACTACCTTCTCACCTGGGTTTATCCATCAGATGGGTGAGCTCTGGAACACCCAGGACCCCTGGAAGACATCGCAACATACCCGCAATATCAGCAGTAGGCTGCAGACTCTTGTGGACACAGCCCTGACTCATCCCACCCTGAAACCACAAGCAACAGCCCAATTCCCAAAAATATATTGGAGGGGTGAGTGACAGCCATAGGCAGAAGAGGCCCAGCAGTCAAAGACCTTCCCATTGCTCTGGCATGTTGTTGGAGACCTGCAGCTACTGTGTGGAGCCACAGCTCTTGGATAAACATGCAGGTAAACATGGAGTTTATCCAGTAAAGTCTGTAACAGTGTGATCGACTGGCTCTGGATCAGGGTTGATCTCTAGTTCTGCCGCTAGCCAGGCCCAGAGAGAGGAATTGCCCTTATCTCACCCACACACAATCTGGATGGAGCAAGAACTAAGGGAGTTTGCAGGGCCCAGTCCCAAGGACAAGCCCTATGGAGGATCCACAGCCTTGGAACAGCACGTACTGGTACTGTCGGATAGCAGAGGGGCAGGAAACGCTGCTGGTTCCTGCTCTGGCCCAGGGAGACCACGAAACCAACCAAATTCTCAGCCCAAGGGAGGACTCCAGAACCTGGATCGCCCATCTCACCTGCCCAAAGCTGAGGCCGTCACCAGCCATCCCATGCTCCGGGATCACCTTTAATACCAGGATGCTGCTGGGGAAGAAGAGAATCTTGAGCTTTAAGTAAATTAAAAGAAAAGTAAACTAAAACAAAACTACAGAAAGACGAGATATTTCCCCGCCCCACCGTGCATCAATTTGAACCCCGGGGACAGGGATTTGCGGCAGCCGCCTGCTTCCAGCACCAGTAACTCCCCCTAGCCCATGGCGGGCCGTGTACTTTCCCGAAATGTTGCCGGACAGCTACGAGGGCTCCAACTGAGCGGCGACCGTCGAGGAAAATCCCTTTGCTCTCGGCTCCTTTTTGACCGCATCTGCCACCGCACCGACAGAGGCAGCTTCGATAGGGCCTGGCGGGTCCGTGGGGCTCTTCCGCCCGCCGCCGCCTGTCCCGGGACAGGGGATTAATTCAGCCTCGGGGGTCCCTCACTCACCCGGGGCCGGGGCCGGGCCCGGGCCCGGGCCCGGCCTGGGGAAGAGGGCGGGAGCAAGGCCGCGCTGCCCGTTGCAGCCCTCGGAGCGCACCGAAGCGCCGCTGCCGGGCGCAATGCCCACGGGGCGCCGATGGGGCGGCGCCGAGCGGCGGGAGAGCCCTGGGAACGAAGGATGGCGGTGGATGGTCCCCGACAGCCCCCACACCGCTACCACCACTCGCCGCCATAGCCGAGAAAGGCGGAAGTTAGCCCGCGGCCACGCTTTATAGCGCGGCGGCGCGGGCTCCGATTGGCTGCTGGTGCCGGGCCCTCCCGCAGAGGCTTCTGGGAGTTGTAGATCGCGCTGCCTACCGCATCCGCCATCGCTCCTTCCTGCCTTCCCTCTTTCCACCCTCCCACTCCATGCCGTCCCAAAGGAAAAACAAGCCCCCCGAACAACTTGCTCATGGCAGCGGGTGGAATGAGATGAACTTTCAGTCCCCTCCCAACCCAATTATTTCATGATCCCATGATTCACAACCCCCACCTAGCACTCGGAGCAGCTGCACACCCCCACCCCGCCTAAATGATTCTCCAGTGCGGGTGGCACAAGCACAGTTTCTCTCTCCTCCTCCGTGCAAGGTGCACACCAGGGGTTGCTCTTGGAAAAGCTGAAGGCAGCAGCTGCGTTTCCCCCACTCCTTCCTCTCTTTTGGAACGTGGAGGGAACACTCCACCCTGGGGAATAGAAGGAAAGGTTCTTGGAAACAGAAGTCTGCCAACGCAATACCTCTGTGAGGCTCCTGGCTCATGATCCATAATCCATGGAAAGGATTTAAAAAGGGAGCACCTGCCAACGGGCTGGAAGGGAGTGCTGGAACAGCTGCTGGTGCTGATGCTGAAAGCACAGCCATCGTGGGAAATCAGACGAAAAAGCCTGAGACTGCTTCCTGCCCAAGCCCTGGAGAAAGGGCAAAAAGGATGGTTATTTTTTAATCTGTTCTGAGCAAATGAACAGATGAAAAAATTCCCAGTGTTCAGTAATGGCCTTTTGAGCTGGTAATTCCCTTTAAACACGCCAGATCAGCAACAAAATAAACCCTCAGCCATTTAAAGCCAAGTCTGGGAACGAGCCCCAAACTTTTTGTGGCCAAACCCTCCCCAAGACAGCCCTTGCCAAAGCTGGCAGGGATGAGGTACAAGCAGCTGCTCCTGTTCTCCTCCTCCATGGATCTCACAGCTGCTCCGCCAAGTCACGAGGCAATCCCTGGAGTCTCCTTGGCACAGCCACTCATACAAAGTGAGCCTAGAAATCATGTCAAATCGTAGGGCAGGGTAGAACCTGGGAAATCACTTCAGGAAAAAACATCAACCTTCCTAAAAAATTCAAACCTTCGCAAACATTGTTTGGGAAGAGACTCTTCCAAATGCTGAACTTGGAGAATCCCTGAAGAGCAGCAATGAAAAGCACTGGATGCCCAGCAGACCTCAGCCTGTCATGACAAGATGGATGGAGATCCAAGAGGGGCAAAGAAAATACCACTACATGTCCATGGTCAGTGAAGCCCTGATGAAACCTCCTGGGAATCTCTCACCAGCCTCTTCCACAGCACAGGACAGGGAGCACATGCTGGAAGAGGCTGCAGTTCCCAGCACCTGACAGGTGGGACCAGACAATGCACAGGGATGTGAAAACTATCAGTAAGGAAAAGCAGGTGTGCATTAGTGATCCAGGTGGATTGTTGTGCCTGTGGCTTCCTGGGACACATCAAGGGGACAAGCCAAGTCCTGGCCATAGTTAGCTCTCAATCTCTATCCCCTTAATTTTGTTATCTACCATTGCTTTTTCCCTGGAAATTTTACAGCAGAAGCAGCATGATATTTGAATTATAGACTCATGGGACATCCTGACTTGGAAGGGACCCACAAGGATCATCAGGTCCAATGGTCCTGCACAGAACACTCCAAGAATCCCACCTCATGCTTGGGAAAAATGAGTGTGTGCCAAGCAGGACCCCAAACCCCTTCTTAAAAAACTGACTGCACTTGGAAAAACCATTTTGACTTGGAATAACTGCTAAGGAAGAAAAAAAAAGGAAATATTTTCTGAAGAAATGCTCTAACCAGGAAAAAAGGGAAAGTGAGCTCTGTCAGTGACATTTCCTGAAGCAGCTCTATCAGTTTCTGCTATTGCATTTCAAATTCATACCACATCCTGCCACTGAATTAGTTTCATGTTTAAGCAAATCCCAAGTTAAATCCAGCAACTGGTGTACCCAGTATGCTTTACAAGATCACTGGGAGATAGCAAGGCTGGAAGGTAAAAATTCCTCTCAGATCTTGTTTAGCAAAAGTTGAGGATTAGCAAGCCAGTAATGAGAAACCCAGTACAGGAAGATTAGAGTCAAATATTTATCTCTGTTCCTCAAAAGGGATTCAGAGAAATTCCTAAGGGTGTTGTGTATGTCTCAGTGTGTGCGATATGAACCTGTCTCCAGAAACTGATTTAAGTAACAGGAATTTTCTCTAGTCAGACTCACATGGGGAAAAAAAAATCACCGGAAAAAAAAAAAGAAAGAAAGAAAAAAAAATCACCCTCAGCCCCTTTCAGACCTTTCATCCATACATTTGCTAAAGATGCTTCCAGACTCCTCATCTCTTTGGAAGCGAGTCAGGATTGCCCCCAGGCCAGCCCGATGTGTATTGCCAAGCTTTTAATTAAGCACAGGCTAATGGCAAGAGGCCACCCCGAAGCCTCAGAGCTCTGCCTTTGGAAATCACCACTCTGTGCCTGAAAACACCCATGTCCCTCCAACTCTGCTGAACATTCCCAGTCTGCGTAACTCAAACGGGAATCAGAGTCCCTACAATTTCATCTAAATTGGATGATCGCATCTTCATCAAAGAACACAATAAGAATGTTTGAGTTGTTTTTGGAATTGCTATAAACGCCGCCTGCTGAAAGGCAGAGTGCTTCAAGATCTCTGTTGCAGATTTGGATGCAATTTTCAAGAATTACATAATCCCGGGGATCTGTGATATCATCTGCCTTGGACTTCTTGCCTTTAGCACATAGAGATAAAAGCAGAATTTACCTTACTACACGGAGTCCTTGTCTTTCCTCCTGTGTGACACTAAATGGTAATTAATCTGGGCTTTTCCTGTAGCCATCCGGGAGAAACAAAATCCCACACTCTATTTAACTTGGATTCCAAAAGGCAAACCCTACAAATCCCAGGTGGTGGCTGTTTTGTAGCTCCACATAAAAGTCTCTCCTGTGCTTCAGACACTGCAATAATGGCCGGGAGCTGAAAATGAACATTGAGATGAGTGATATAACAAAAAAACGCAAACAATGCAGAGATTTAACAGCTCCACAGAACCTTGGCTGAGATTCTCCCAAACAACCCCAAAAGCCTGGCTCATACCTCCAGGGAATGAGGCCCAGAGCCTCGCATCAACCTCTCTCCTAAAAGGAAAGCAGGGGCTATTTTAAGCTCTGCAGCACCAGTAAACAGGTGTCAGCAGGTCATCTCTGCTGGCCTCTGCACTCCCAAATTATTCCTCACAAGGGTCTGTGTGTGCCCAGCTCTCCCAGGAATTGGGGGTTAGGATGGGTTGGATTAATATTTACCATTTTTCTTTCCACCACAAAACAAAAGCAGAGAGCAAAAGGATTTTCCCACAGGGTTGCTGTCTGCTCCCTGATAACCTGCTCCTCTCTTCACTAGAGACAGACTTGTATGGACATAGTTTATCCAGGCATTAGGAAATACTCCACAGACAGCAATGCTGGGCAGATGAGAACAGCAGAATAAATTTATATTGATAAATAAGTGTGGCTTCACCCCGTGGAGCAAACTGGGATGGCCGCATTGTAAAGGCTAAAATTCATGGGGGTAGGGAAAGGCAACTCCAAAATAGGAGAAGGGAGGGCACACAGGGCAGCACAGTCACAGAATGATCTGGAAAATGTTTTAAACCCCCTTCTTTACATCACTTCTGCAAAGCCACTCTGCTGAACTTCCCAAGAAGAGGGGCTGTCCTGAGCTGAGCGGCCACATCAGAGGATATAAAGCTCTGCTCTCTTCCACTTCTGCTGCTTCTGAAACTCCTGGCATGGACAGGGAACATTCCTTTCCTTACATTCAGAGCAGCTGAAGGTGAGACAGCAGCACAGTCAGGGGCACATCACGAGGAAAATTCACAGCAGATGAGAATGCAGGAGTCCAGCAGTCCTCCAGCTCCACTCGTTAGGAATAACGTAACTCCAGTCACATCACCATTCCCTTCACATTCCCACTTCCAGTTGATAAAAAAGACCACAGACTGACAAATAGGTCATAATTATGGACACAAACAAAGGTGTAGTAGAAGTATCTTTATCAAAGTATTTAAATTTTGTGGCAAATCTCTGCATCAACATGGGCAGGGAGGCAATGAAATGCTCTGCAGTAGCAATTTCAGTTACCAAACTATTCCTTGGATAGACATTTATTACAGGTAGTTTCTCTGTTCCTATTTCTCCAAGAGTTTAAGGCACAAAAGCCTGAAAAAGGGCTTATAACATGTATATAAGTGCTATTATTTTCACTTTCACCTCTAATGCAACATATCAGCTTAAATATATTGCTTGTCCATCCAGCTTATACAACATCCAGTAGAAAACTGCTTTCCAGGTTAACAACCATTGGTTGCACAATATATCAATGCAATTGCTCTGACCCGTTTTTGCTGCAAGATCTTCAGTTTCACTCTGACCAGACAGTGGAAGACACTACAAAATCTCAACATCTCAATGAGACCACTGAGGTGTGTCCACAATAAAAAAAATAAAGGCATGATACACAAAATAACATTTAAATATGGTTGCTGGAAAAAGTGTTTTAAACTGCTTGGTTGATGGGGAACTATTTCCTCATACACAGGTGGAAAAGCAGGCCAGGTGTGCAAGAGATCACCAGGTAAAAGGCATCAATCTGTAGCTTTATAATGCTCCTTTCTGTCTTTGCTCTCCAAAGTGCTCTTTGGGCTGATGGCTTAAGAACACCAAACTTGCAAGCTCAAGATCACAGCTTAAGTTAACTGGAACATAAGCTTTCATCCCATGCTCAAGTTACAGCAACCTTACCCAGTCACTAGAAAGATTTTGAGACATTTTAGTGGTGTCCAACAATGATCTTTTTTAAAATAACATATTCATGAGCATTGGGTCAAATGACTCAAGACAGTTGAATGGGCAGCAAAACAGAAAGATGGGTGGGAACCAAAATGCAAAGCGTAATTTTACTTAAAAGACCAACTTTTTTATTGTACGATGGAGTAGAGTCTCTCCCCTGTGCCATCTCGTTGAAAGTTTATAAATTACAATTCCCAGTAAGTATTAAGAGTTCATTTCAAGACAAAAGGAATAAAACTGTCGCAGTTCTAATTTTCACCATGAATAAAGGTTACCGTGATGCTCCTACAATACTTGTTCTCTACAGGAAAGGCCACAGTCCTCCTGTTCTCCGAGTACCAGACCTGGGTGGGGAAAGGGCCACCCCTCACTACTGCAGGATCCAGGGGCAGCGTAACAGTCCGGAGCGCACTGGCAGGATGTCCCACAGACACAACGCCTCAGCAACGAGGCTATAAGACGGCTGGGATCTCTGATGAGACAGTGTCCAAAGGCTGCCAATGACAGTCCATCAAGGCATCGTAGAGCTCTTCACTCTGTTCCATAAACTGCTTGTTTGCTTCATGGACGTCTAACTGAGGCGTGGGATCTGTGGAAGGAAAGACAGAAAAACAGGTCACACATCAAAGGTGTTCAGAAAAAACCCACCCTGTAAACAAGTTGGTTTATTAAAACAAACATGGGGGAAGTCTCAATATCTCCAGGGCAGGTGTCAAAGGATAGTGCCAGACTCTGTTCAGTGGTGCCTGCTGACAGGACAAGGAGCAATGGCCATAAACAAAAACACAAGAAGTTCCACCTCAACATGAACAAGAAGTTCTTTTCATAGATGGTGGCAGAGCACTGGAACAGCTGCCCAGGGAGGGTGTGGAGTCTCCCTCTCTGGAGACATTCCAAACCCACCTGGATGTGTTCCTGTGTCCTGTAATCTAGGTAAGCCTGCATTAGCAGGGGGTTGGACTGGATGATCTCCAGAGGTCCTTCCAACCCGAAGTATTCTGTGATTCTGTGAGTCACCAAACATTCCCAGCACTTGCCCAATCACGAACCTGACCAGATAAGCCCTAGTCAATCTCTCTGCAATGGGATAAGGAATAAGTACATCCAAACACGTCCCTGTTTTCAGTGGTGATTGCTCCACAGGAGAGCCAGCGGAGGGAACACACACCTGCACCTCACAGCCCAGTGCAGCCACCTGCACTGCCAGAAGGGGCTCGCCCTGATGGAAAGGGCAGGAGCAGAGGCAGAGGTACCTATTCCCTTCTGCTCACTCCACTGTGACATCACAAATGATGGATGGACGGGAGTGTCCTATGCTGCTGCAAGCAGTCACCAGAGCTTGTCTGCCAAAGCCTCCAGGAGCTCAAAGCTGGAGTCACAGTTAGGAACCAAGGGAGTGCCAGTGGCACCACAGCATTACGTGTGAACATAGCCCTATCTTACATGTGGAAGAAATGTTTGAAAAGCATTTTGGAGCTGGACAACAAGCCAGCAGGTCCAATCCTGCTGCTCCCAATGCACAGTGATGGACTCCCCAAACCCCTGTAGGGTGTAAAGCTCACCTAACAACACTGGCAACCCAAAGCTCAGGTTATCAGAGTAGCACAATCACATGGATCAGTGAGTGACTCTCAGTGCAAAGCTGAATGAATGGAAAGACTCTAAAACACATCAGGAATAAAATGTTTGTAAACATGTGACTTCCCTGTGAGGGAGGTGAGGCCCTGGCCTAAGTTGCCCAGAGAAGCTGTGGCTGCCCCATTTCTAGAAGTGTCCAAGGCCAGGTTGGACAGGGCTTGGAGCAACCCGGTGTAGTGGAAGGTGTCCCTGCCCTTGGCAGCAGGTGGAAAAAGATGGCTTTTGAAGTTCCTTCCCACCCAAACCATTCCAGGATTCCATGTTTGGTTTTAGCTACATCATGTTGTAACACATTACAGGAGGAGAGATTTAAGGAAAGGGAATGATACAGTGGCAATACATTAATTCAGTTTCCTACAAATGTAGGAATCATTCATTTAATCAACCAGAAAAAGAGATATTCAGAGATATTCCAACTCTAGTGCTGGTATGTTTGGTTCAGCAAAAGGAAAGCTCTCTTGGAATGTTTTTAAGAGCCATTAAGAGCTTCCACACACATCATCACTCATACCTGTGGATCCTGCAGATCTGTTACCATGTAATTTTAAATTTTTTTTTTAAAGAGAAGAGTAAGATATACTGCATAGTGCATATTCCACTCAAGACAGAAATCTGGAACTGCTGGCATGGAATGACAATTTCTTGCATCAATAAATGAAAGCTACTTGTACAGGTATCTAAAACCCCAGTCTGGTTTAGTGACCCATTTCAAGCAAGGACTGCTTGAAATATTTTATCAGCGCACTGACTAATATTATTCCCTTTTATTTTTAAACTAAAAGCACAATGAAGTATTCTGGGCTCTAAATGTCAAGATTTTATAGAAAAACAGAATATCCACTTTTTTCTTGGTAGCATATCAGAAAAAAAAACCCCTAGTAAAAAAAGGATAAAAATTTCAGTACTACAGAAGATTAAAATCTCTGTGTTGGGGAAGTCAAATAGTTTCTGTCCTCACCAGGTTCAGACTAGGAGCAGCAACAGTAAAACCAGGATGCAACTGTTCTGGGTGATAGTGACCCACAAATTTTCTCAGATTTAGATCTATTCAAAGATAAAGGTATATTTTAAATTGAAATTAGGGCCAATTTGAGAAAGTCTATCTCTAAGCAGTGCAGAACAAACAGACAACTTCAATACAGAATTTGAGAAACATACCTTCCAATGCATCCTCACCAACTTCTTCATATGTCTGCAAGGAGAAACAAACCCCTTAGGACAGCGGATAATTATCTTTTCTTTTGCAAGCATTACTTGTTGATTAGTACTGTCAGAGAATGACTTTTATACTGGAGTTATTACAACAGAATTCTTCACACGTAAGTGTGTGTTCCATTCCCAACACTCCACGGGCAAGATCCCACACTAAACCTCTAACAGAGGCAGTTCTTGAAATTCCAGGGTTGAAGTGGGGTGACTGTTCTGATGTGTTCTATCCTTTATAACAAAGCTTATGAAGGATCCCAAAGGTACTCTGAGCAATGCCTGTACCAAGAGAACTCTTCTACCATGACAAGTATATTAAGAGACCCTCTGTGTCCTCCAGACCTTTTCTTACCTCAGCACTATACCCCCAATAAGGCAACAGGACACACCAGGGGCTAAACACTAAGTAGTAGCTATATTAAGACTTCATTATTAAGAGGTCTATACTAAGATCACTTGGTGTGTTCAGTCTGGAGCAGAGGAGACTAAAGGCAGAGCTCATTAGGGTCTGCAGCCCCTCCCAGGGGACAGCTCTGATCTCTGCTCTCCATGACGAGGGACAGGACCTGACGGAATGGCTGGAGCTGTGTCAGGGGAGGGTTAGGCTGGGTATCAGGAAAAGATTCTTCCCTCAGAGGGTGCTTGGGCACTGAACAGTCTCCCCAGGGAATGGTCACGGCCCCAAGGCTGCCTCAGCTCCAGGAGTATTTGAATGATGCTCTCAGGCACAGGGTGGGATTGTTGGGATGTCCCGGGCAGGGCCAGGAGCTGGACTCAAAGATTCCTGTGGGTCCCTTCCAGCTCATGACATTCTGTGACTCTCAGAGCTGAAGATAAGATGTTCCCATGCCGCCTTTCAAGCTCCGTGGTGTTTCTGTGCTGCCCTACCTGCATGGTGCTCTGTGTGTAGCCATACTGGGGGTAGCTGTAGCTGTAACTGCCCGTGTTCTGGTCGTACCCCCACTGCGCGTAGTAGCTGTGATACTGTTGGTAATACTGGTTGTAATTATAGTTGTACATCTGATTGTACTCCATTGGTTTCACACGATTACTTCAAAAAATAAAGCAGGAGTAAGTTGCAAATAGTGCAGAACAAGTATGAAAAAAGCAATGAAATAGCTTAAGATACAATGTGGTAAAAAGACAAGGCTTAGTCTAACATGCAAATTTCAATCTTTAAAATATATTCACTATTTACTGAAGCAATATTTATTATTTACATACATTTGCATAAAGAAAGAAGTGGTTTAAATTTAATGCCCTTTCCTGTATTCATATTCTTCTTCATTAATAAACATTGCTTTCATTCTTCACGAGCTAATTGGGTATCACTTCCTGCCTTTGGGAAGGGAAGAGTTCAGGACTATGAGCTTCAGTTTAGAACAATCCTGAACCACAATCCAGATACTGGGGTCTCTTTTTCCTTCTGATAAAGAGGATGAAGTTAAGTGATCTGCAGCTTTCTGAGAGAAGGTACTGAGTCTTGCTTTACATGAAGAGTTAAAGATTTAAAGTCTTGCAAAAAAACCTGGAGTTTTCTTTTGTAAGAATGGAAAAAACTCTCCCTTCTGCCACTGTCATACAGAAACATAAGCAAGGACTCATCCCCTTTCTCTCTGAACTGGGTGGTCTTCAATGCACAGACTTGAAAAAGTTCATGAAATAAGAACTACTAGTAATCAAAAAATAAACTTAAATACCCTGTGAACTGACTAAAATTCCTATTCCTTGCCATAAAGTGGCAGCATTCCCAAGGAACTAGGATTCCACCTAACCATCAAGATTTGAAATAATGAGATGACAAATATTGTTTGAAAATGAAAATATGTCACACATAGAGCTATTTCTACTAATGATGAAATTAGTGAGAAGTAGGAAGAAGGAAACATCAATCTTCTCACCACAATACACCCCTTTTTTCTGCTTTTCTCTTCCTTTTCCCCCCCAAGACTTATGAGGTCACTGAAAATCTAAATATTATTCAAATAGGGAGCAATTACTATGATTCGTATTACCCTAGTGCTACGAGCCCCAAGTCAGACCAGGATCTCATTGTATCAGGTTCTGAACAAACACAGAAAAAAAAGTTAATCCCTGCCCCAAAAGTCTTCTATGTAGTAGACATCATAATAGAATTAGCAAGGTAGTTGAGCTTTGCTATCCAGACATCAATAAGCAGATTTAGACTATTTCAATTTAATGCAAAGGAACATACACTTTAAAAACAATCATATTTAACTACAGTGTGTGTGCATGTGTGTGGATTTAATAATGTTTACAATTCAAAACAGTGTAAAATGCTTAGTCTTGAGCTAATGTTATAATTTCTTTGAACTCCTGGGCATTCTGATGCTCCCCATATTCATGGGTATTCCTTCATTTTGTGATGGAAACATCCAGGATATGTACCCAAAGCACTAAAAGGCATTTAAAAACAGATGTGATTTCTCATATAAACATCCGCCTGTTCTTCTACTCACGCTTTTGGTATAGCCACACTCAAGCGTACAGGTTTAGAGCCCAACCCCACAGCTCCCTGACACTCTGTCAGTGCTCTCTTCTGTTCCAGTTCATCCGTGAATTTCACAAACCCGTAACCTCTGCAGAGACACAGAATAACTCACATAAAACCAACCCCAAAGAGCCATGCCACATTATAAAAATTAGTTACAGTGAAGTTTGAATTGGTTTGGGAAACACAGTGAACCAAAATGTTCGTTAGGGTTGTTGCCCCTGCTTTTGGGAGAGATGAAATGATTCTGCCTTCCAGTTGCTTTTCCTAAATGCCCGAAGCCACATGTCCAAGCTCTGGCAATGCTTTCAAGGGCTTGTCAATGTAAAGTAGTTCTTGTACCAGTGGATTCTGGGGAACTGGAAGTGAGCTGACACAAGCCATGTCGAAATGCGTGAACTGACAGTGGTAAAGCCCCAAATCTCTGCTGGGAGGATACTGATAATCTCAAGAGTTGCAAGTCAGCACAGGATTGACAAGACAGACACTGCTTGTATCCAAAACTGCCCCACTGCGAAGGAAAACACTACTTTTCCCTAGGGTCAATGAGATATGCTTTCCAATCAAGTTCGCTTTTCAACAGGAATATATTCAAATAGGCTTTCTGCCATTCCTAACAACAGCATTTCCAACACTGGGCCTGAAAATGAGCTCTTAACATCAAGTAGCTAAAACCTGCTCTGAGAGCACAGCTGGAACAGGGACAGCACATCCAGAACCCCTGGACTCTGTAACAAACCTTCACTGTGGTGTGGCAGCACTGCACGTCAGTCAGACAGAAAACTCCAACTCCCTCCAACCCCAACGGTCCTTTGCGTGGGATTTTGATGGTGTAGTGAGTCAGAAGCAATGCAACAGCATCCAAGAGGGCAGTGCCAGGATCCCATCATGGGATGGGCTGCCTCACGCAGCAGAAAGATCAAAGACTTAGGTGTGGGAGGGTAAGAGGAATCCATCTAAGCAAAGGAAGGAGTTTGGGAGGGAAGGGCTTGTCTACCTGGGGAAAAGCACGAGCTGTAAGCAAGGGTGTAAATTTATAGTGCATTATCTATTCTGTGGGAACTGCTAAACACCACGTAATCTGCTATTTTGAAAGCAGCATCACCTACTACTCATGGGAGGTCCCCACTGGCAGCTATTCCAGAGCAGTTCATGCCCCAGAAAACGCAGTACCTTGCACAGCAAGCTCCACGCACAAGTCCAAATATCTTATTTTTATTTATATATACAGGTATGGATGTATCCTCCTCACAAAAAGACCAGATCAAAGCTTAGTCTTATCTACATACAAACTAGATTATTAAGCACAAGCAAAACTCTACACAGGCCCACGTTCGTTTAACTTGCCCTCTGCCGAAGGACTATGGAAAATTCATCCAGCGCAAGTCAACTTCTAAGTCAGTTTAAGGTGTTCACACACAAACCCAACTAAATTTCTAAGCTGCCAAAAGACTCCTGCAGATTTTCAGATGGGACCAGGAATGTGTAAGAGAAACTGGGAAGACTGGGAGTTCCAAAATAGAGACAGGTAGAGTTGAATGCAGAGTACAGGAATAGATGCTGGGTGCTGCAAGGGAGACAATGATTCTTCCAAGTCTTCCAGACAGCGATTCTTCCAACTCTTCCAGACATTTAGCTTTTACATTCCAATGGCTAAACCACTGATGTGAAAAGAAATAATTTCTTCCTGGCCAGGACCTCCCTGCAGACCTTCTGTCCTGTCCCTGAAGTTTGGAAAAGCCCCAACACCTGCACCCTCAGCAGAAAGCAGAGAAGCAGGCATGGCACCACAGCACCACGCTCCAAGCTCCTCTCCTGTCTGGACAAGAGGTGCTGGGAGGAGGCCTTCCTGATCCAGCAGCCCTGGCTGGAAGGGCCAGGGATTCACTGGGCATGTCCACAAGCCCTAAGCTCCTCTCTCACATCACACTGACACCTGCAGTTGCCTCAGCTTTGAGCAATTGCACAAGTCCCAACAAAGCCCCTGGCACCAACACTCTGGCACTGCCAGGGGAGACAGCTTTGCTTCTCCCAGAAACAGGACTCTAAGTCCCTGCTCCTTCTCCACTTCCCAAGCTACCACGGATTCCCTTTCCTTGAGGTCTGCACCTATGTACAGTTCCCAAAACCCAACTAATAGTCCAACCTGCAGCACCAACACCTGTTCTATAGACAGACTGAAGCAGGTGCAGCACAATGGGAACTGCGGGGTTTACACCGAGGAGGAGGAGGAGGAGGAGCAGAAGGCACGCAGAGCCTAACCAAACAGTATCAGTCCCAGGTGAGGTGGCAATGACAGCACGAGGACCCAACAGCCAGAGTGACTGAGCAGCTCTGCAAGAGGTTCAGGTTGGACATGAAGAGGAACTTCATGACTGGGGAGGGAGTGCAGCTCTGGAACAGGCTGCCCATACAGGTTGAATTATCTCCATCCTGGGACGTTTTCCAGGTCACACAATTCATGGATGATATGATCTAGTGCTGGCTGCAGTCCTGTTTGGAGCTGGACCAGGGACCTCCAGAGATTCCTTCAAACCAGCATGTCTAAGACTGAGAAACCGCATATGAGAAGGTGGGGGGACCTACAGCCATAGCCTGTATCTTATCCCAATATTCTCACAGGTATTATCAGAAAATTGTGCTTCACTGAAGCCATGGCCTGCTTTGAAAACAAGGATGCTCACCAACTGCTCCCTCCTCTGGAAAATTAAGCCTAATTTTGTGCTATTTGGAAAATGTTTTAATTACATTAAGAAATCCAACTTTTTGATATCTGTTTTTGGCAAGACATTTTCAGGAAAGACAAACAAGGCAGCTACTGAGAACCTGACAGTGAATCACAGCTTTGTGTGCCCTACCCTGTTGAAATAAAAGTTTGAAATAAAAACCTGTACAACTCTCACAGGAATATACACTCAATAGCCTAAAGTCTGTAAAGCACAATTCCACCTGAGAGTCCAGGAAGAGAGTGTTTCAAGACTACTTAAGACATTTTTCAGCATTTTAAGAAGTGCAATAACACACAAAGGGCCTCACACTGACAGAGGAGTGACAATACCCATGGTGACTATCAAAACTCAAGCAAACTGCAGACTGAATGGCCAAGAACACTATATTTTAAGATTACTAAAATCTAAGCCAAAATAATTTTTTTTTCCCTCCTTGCTGCATTCTATCTTTCCTGTTGCCATATGTGAAGTGAGAAAAAAAGAGTGAATAAAAGATTACTTACTTGGATACTCCTGCCTGGTCCAAAACAACTTTTCCACCTCTACACGATGGATAAACTTTAACAAAAAATTCATATAACATCCCATCATCTACGTCGGGAGTCAGGTCTCCCACAAAAAGGGAATATTCTGGACTAAAGAAATCAAAAGAAAACTTCTTAAATACAATCATACAAAAAAAAAAAGGGACATGCTGAGTGACAGTTACCATTTAGCCTAAATATTTGAACTCAGAGAAGAGTGATATTAAAATATCATTTAATGGAGACTTTAAAGTGTCACCAGTTAAGCTGCTTAAGTAAAATTTTTATTGACACTGCTTTTTCAAGTTAATTCAAGCAGCACAACCAACCTACTTAATACTGCTTTTTATTTAAAGATTATTTCACTGCTTATTACTCACAGGATATCTCTGATTTCTCATACAGCAAGAAAACATTAATATCTCATTTATAGATATGCTATTTCCAATACATAGATCTTAAATTATAATATATGCATTAGATACTTTGATGCTACAAAGTTTAAATACCTTAAAGGACATTGGATAAATCTGCTTTGCCACACACAGGGCAAAGCACAAAACTGGCAGTCAAAGTTCTCCTCCCTCTACTAAAGACTGGCAGTGATGAGCTTCAGGTTTACATATTTTGAATACTTTTTGCAAGGCAATTGATAAAGAGACATTAAGGAGGCAAAATTAATAAATATTGAGCACTTACCTGTTATCGGGCTGTTTTCCATATGTTGCATAATTCAATTTAAATCGCTTCGCCTGAAACAAGGCAAAAATGAATCCATACATTCAAATGGTGTCATGTGATTTCAAACAATTAGGAAAAAAAAAATAATCTGATTTAATACAACTTTCTTAATGCTGACACATGTTCAATGCCTTCAGGCCAGCCAGTTAAGTTAACAAGCACATTTTTATTTAGCACCAATACAGATATAATAATGAAAATCAGAACCTGAACAGAAGGTACTAATAACAAATGTTAATTTTCTTCAACATGAAATGACAGCACCACTATTGGTGTTTTGTGATTTAACACAAACACTGGCACACCAGAATCCACCACACTGGAAAATGGAATCAACCTGAGTCTGGAAGTGTGGCTAAATACTTGGCTCTGGACATTTAGTAAGATCCAAAATTAAGGGGTTCTGAAAGAATTACATTGGACACTGGAGGCCTCTCTAAATTTTGCATCTGAATTTATTTTTAAAACAAGCTTCCAAGCAGCCCAGATTTGTGCCCTCTGGCACATCTGGAACTCTCTGTCCCCAGCCTACCAGACTTCAGCAACTTGTGCCCAACTTACATGTAAGTTTAGACCAAGATCTAAGGAGACCAAGATCTTTGGATCAGCTCTTAGAGATCAGGGGCTAATCTCAGGATCAAAAATCAGGATTTCAGATCCCAATCAGAAATGCCCTAGAGATCAGGGCACTTGTTCAGTACAGTGAAGAGCCCATTGTGTTCCTGGACCTTGTATGATGGATTTCTTTCCCTCAAAGACAGGTAAATAATTCTTGGGAAATAGAGCACAGACTTAACTCTAGGCTATAATCCTGTTCCTTGCATGCTTGCATTCTCTGGAGCGCAGTGCTACACAGCTTTCTGTGGATCATTTACAAGCTAACACAAAATTTAGATTCCACTTTGAAGCACTTAGATCATTTTTTTCGGATCCCGCTCTTCACTGCCATATACTGGGTTTAAAATCAACGAGACACGTGAGAGTACTTCCACTCGGGGACTGGGAACACCAATTCTTGGAAAAGAGAGACAGCATCAGCACCATGGGTCTCTGTTATTCCTTTGGCTGATTCAGTATTTAAAAATAAGTAAAAGCATGAGCCACATTCAAGTTTTCTGTAAACAGAAGTCTCTAAATGCTAAGGATGAGCGGGGCAGTTGCCTGCTGAGTGCACTGATTTGGGCTGCTTTGGATCTGTAATTCTCTCTGTGTGTTATGCAAATCATCCCTCCACACAGCACTTTTTGAACAAAACTGTGAAGAAGGATGGGTATTCCCAAAACCAAACTTCCTTTATTATCTTACTGCTTGCAAGAGCTGCTCTCTTTGTCTCTCCAGTGACTACAGAAGGCATCCAGGATGATCAGCTTGCCTTAACCACAAGCAAACACATGAAACAGATATGTCCAGGCCTCTTGTTGACTCCTTTTAACAGGGCACATCACCCTCTCAGAATATTGACTAAATAGTTCAATCTGAACTTCCCAGTTTCCTACTCTGGGTATTAACTACTCTGAAATAGGAATCCATTTACCTTGTATATCACACCATAACTGAGGTGATTCTAGAGCTGCTTTATGAACCAGTCACCCCAGCTACTGCAGCCAATTCCTGTGGGTACAACAGACAGCTGTGTCAGCCGTCCCATTTTAATCTACCACACATTCGAGTCAACATCCTAAAATTAGCCTCTCTGACTATTCCTCCTCTTCTTTTTAACTACCCAGCTTTTATGTACAGGAGACATTAGTTATGCACTGCAATTATTCAATGCTCTGGCTCCTTCTCCACTGTAAAGAGGTTTCAATAACTTCTGTTTGCTAAGAGCCAAGAACAATGCAAGGTTAAAAGTCATGTTTCTCTTGCAAATCAATGTTACTCAAAAGTCAATGTGAACTTGCAAGTTCATCCTGTACACATGTAACAACACACACAGGTAAATTCTCAGGTTGCCTCATCCCTGAAAGTGTTCAAAGCCAGATTGGATGGGGCTTGGAGCAACTTGGTGTAGTGGAGGGTGTCCCTGCCCATGGCAGGGGATGAAATGCGATAAGCTTTAAGGTCCCTTCCAACCCAAACCACTCTGTGACTCCCTGATTATACAAAAGGAGAGGGATGGAAGAATTGTGGCAGACATACACTAAACTCAGTCTAATTTCTTCCTTGTTCTTCTCAGGTTTCTTATTAGTCCAACTTGGGTAACAGGAGAAATGCTCAGATATAAAAAAACCCACACCCCACAATACTTCTACGCCTGGATTTTATCCAGACAGTCACAAAGAAATCAGTGATTTTTCTCAACAATTTTCTGAGCAAGAACATTAACAGTTTTATAGTCATAACTTCAACTCTAAAGCAAAGAAGAATCCCAGTTTGCTAACTATTGAATTTGTCTGTAATCCCTAAAATACAGATTCTACACTATCTGTCCCTTCCAAGTTTTGGTTCTCAGCTGGCTGATCCCGTTTACTTACCGGTGTAGCACCAGGAAGTGGTTTTCCATTGATTTTGTGTAAACATTTCTCTGCAGTAGCTAGATCTGCAAATTCTACAAAGCAATAGCCTGCTGGAATTCTGAACATACAACACAGGAGAGAAGAGACAAAGGTTATAAATTTAAGACATTTGAGGAGGAAAGTTGTATTTTAGATAACTGGTAGGAAATTTGCTATAGTTGCAATACATAGAACAGTTTCTTTTTAAAGTATAAACATTAGCTACCAAACAGAAGCTGGATCTCAAGGGATAGCCCCTACTTACCATAAGTCAGGTCAACATAAGCACATAGAAAATGGTTTAGCTTACAGTTTACTTCCAACTTTCATTGACCATCAATTTGCCCACTCATGTTTGAACTACTGAAAACTGAAATTACAACACTTAAAAGAATAATGAATAAGAATGAAACTACTTTATTCTGCATACAGTTACTCACTTTATTTCAAATGAACTCTAAAGGTTCTCATATTGCTCCAAGTCAGATTTCCCACCTCTGTCATTGTCACATAGCTGCACTCCAGACGAGTGACCAAAGCCTGGGGAGGTGTAATTCCCAGAGGGATGGAATGAGATACATACACTGCTCTGACTGAGTGCTGGAGCACTGCAGGATGAGGGCCAAACCTTGTTTGTTGAGGGGAGGCTGAAGAGCCAGCAGTGCCCTCTCCATTGCTCTCATCAATATTCCCATATTGGTGGCAGCAATGGTGAGAAACTCAAAGGGAAAATTCACTCTGATGTGGAAGGACCACGACGACACTTCAGTCCAAATGCACTGGGAGAACAAACAGAAACAGTTACCCTGTCAACCTGTTTCGAATGATTTTTACACTCAGTACAAGCTCTCCCATGGTGGCAAAGGCTCTTGAAACAAAGTTTTCATCCATATAGGGCTCCAGCTATAAAAGCAAAAAAAAAAAGAAAGTTAGATCAGGGCATCTACAAAAAAGAGAATATATGTGTCAATGTCCCCCTAAGCAGTTAAAACATTATTGAGAAGGATTTTACCCTTACACTTCAAAAAGAAGACTCATTTAAGAGGGTCGATGCCACTCAAAACCAGCAGGCATGCATGAACCAGGCTCAACAGTCTGCAAAGTGGAACCCAAGAGACAGCATGAATTTCAGAGAACAGGGAGCTTCACAGAAGGACAAAAGCCACTCAGAAACATACAGCAACAAACTGAGCATTTGCTACAGGGAGCAGGGGAGAAGGAGGTGGCAGGCTCCTTCTCCAGGTGCAAGCGAAGGCTGGGCCAGTGCTGTGGGTACATAGGTGTGGCACAACCCCGGGTGGCATGCAGCAGGTGACACTGCCCTGTGGAGCTGTGGTAGGGGTCTGCAGAGCTGTGTCTGCCTCGCACAGCCCCGAAGATACCAGGGCAGCACTCGGGGGAAGCCCTGGAATCGCGTCCCACAGCGGCTCTACGTTTCATCCAGCCCATGGGAGCACTGACCGTGTTCATGTCACAGGTGAGGGTGGCACTGTGCAGGTAAGAGTGTATGTGAACATGCTGGAGAGCAGGTGTCTGTGTGGTGTAAGGGACTGACAAGTAGGAAATGGTGCTGGAATTCAGATCAAATAAACTATGAAGAGCCTGAGTGAACAGGGCACCTCTCTGTATAACAGAAAGTGGAGGAGGGAACTAACCAAAATTAAAATGGGGAGCACTGTGTGTGACAGGTAACATGGAGCTGAAAAATATATATATGAAATATATATAGCTCCATGTATCTACCTGTGTAAGACAGGTAGCTCATGGTAACCTACAGCCCTCAAGTATTTGTGTGTCTGTCAGGTACCACGTGGCTCCACCACTTGTGTGTGTGACAGAATGTGCAGTATGTGAAAGAAGGTGACCATACTGCACCTTGCACGTGTAAAAGGCAGCAGATGCCCTGTGGAGGTGAGTGTGAAGCAGAACTGACTTGTCCCCAGGAGCAGAGGCAGCACCACTCTGTATAGACCTGCCATGCAGGGTAATCCTGGGTGTGTGTGTGTACAGGAAAGCTGGATTTGTAAAGGCCAACAGGTTGCTTGGATATGTCTGTGTGGCTCAAAGAGCCATGGCCTGCTTGTGAGAGGTGATGAAAAAGAAGATGGGCTTTATGGTGGAGAGGTGGCAGATAACCCTCTGTGTGGGGAAAGGGGAGAACAGACTCCACGGAATCTCTGTGCATGAGCAGAGGCAGTAGAGGACTGTGGCAAACTGGGTGTGCTGAGTGTGTGTGGGAGAGAAGTACCCAGTGGGATCCTCAGGGATGTGTTGGGCTGCGTGTACACACACACATGAGAGATGAGGAACACTACATGCAAGCAGGACTGTGCTGGTGGGAGCTGCAAGAAAGGGGCTGAAGGAAGATGTGCATCCAAGAAACAGGTGGCAGGGAAGTTGTGACACGCTAGTGTGTGCGACTGTACACACACAGTGGAGTGCACACAGTTGTGTACAAACGTGTGTCAGACAGCAAAGACACTACACGCAGCAGTGGGACTGCGTGTGTGAGTGTGTCACAGTGTACCACAGTGGCAGCAATGCAGGCACCACAACACACTGAACACACACACACACACACAGGCAGTGTGGGTGGGTGGCAGAGCACTACAACACGCTGGGGTGAGTACACACGTGTGTGAAAGTGTGTGCTCAGCAGCGAGTGGTGAGGGACACAGGGGCACAAGAGTGAGGGTGTGTGAAGGGCACACAGGGGACACTGTGGGCTGTGCATCACTGTGAGTGTGCCCACAGTGTGCACATGAGTGGGCAACAGGACACCCTTGAGTGAAGAAGCACCTGTGAGCGTGCTTCTCACAGGTGCTCTTCCTGCCAGGGACACACACAGGCAGGAATGAGGGAACTTGCAGGGCATGTAAGTGCTTGTGAATGTGTGTGCATGTAGGAGAGTCAAAATCCCTATGAGGGTGTAAGTGCACCCACGCGTGTGCATGTAGGGGACAGGTTGTGAGGGATAATCTTGGAGAGGTGCATACAAATGTGAGTGCTCACAAGTGTGAGCACAATTAGCAGCACAACCATGAGTGTGTCTAAGTACCTTGGACAATATGAGCATGTAAGTGCCTATAGCAGCTGAGCAGGTAAAACAGCAGATAAATCCTTGAAGCATGCAAGTGTACATGCTGTGAGTATGGGAACGTGTAAGTGCGTCTTAAGAGTAAGGAATTGTGACACTTGTTGGCACCCACACATGTGTCTGCCCACCAGGGACACTGGTGTAAGTGTGGCTGTGACCTGCTGCAGGCAGGCAATGGGGGTCACTCTGGGGTATGTGTATGTGTGTGTGAGTGTAACTGCTCACAAATGTGCCTGTCAGGCTGGGGTTATGTCTGAGTGTGTGTGTCAGCCTGTGTGAGCATGTCAGAATGCACAGGAGTGTGCAAGGTGAGTGTCACTTGGGGAGTTTAGGTGTGTCTGAGTGTGTGAGGGGCTGTGAGGCTGTGTCAGTGTGGGGGTGTCAGTGGCGTGAGGGGGTCAGTTAGTCAGGGAGAGGGTCAGTTGGTGTCAGGCGTCAGTTAGAGTGAGGGTGTCGGAGCTATGAGGATGTCAGTCTGTCGGTTGTTGTGTGGGTGTCAGAGTGAGAGTGTCAGCCAGTCAGTGTGAGGGTGTCAATTGGTGTAGGGGTGTCAGTCAGTCAGAGTGAGGGTGTCAATTGGTGTAGGGGTGTCAGTCAGTCAGAGTGAGGGTGTCAATTG
>QWTY01032916.1:0-18704 GCA_008033365.1 Pseudorectes ferrugineus | reverse complement strand
AACAAAACAAAAAAAAGAGTGGAAACAAAGAAGGCTATTGCTACAAAAAGTAATCCATTAGCAACTATCCTTCTGTGCTTTTAAATTAGCATGTGTCTGGGAGACCCCTTTGTAAACTTTACTCTGCTTTCTTTACTCTGCTTTCTAAGCTTTACTTCACTTTCACAGCAAATCTAGAGAGTTCTTCCATGTCACACTTTAAAAAAGAAGATGATTTTTCAGATCCAGAATGAATGTACTTTCTCCTGGTTATCCAGGGGGTGAGGTCAGGGTCTCACAGGCTTGCACTTGACGTGCCAACATCCCCACTGTGCCCATGTGCTCCAGGTGCTGGGCCAAGGTCTGTTTCTGACTGTCATTAAGTTGCTCAGTAGCTCTTAGAAGTCAGTTACTTCCCTTCTGTCTTTTTATCCATGTCCTGAGCAACAGGGCATACAGCATGCAGGGGAGAAATGAGCTTTCACTGCATTTTCTTTCCTTCTGGGATTTCTGCAATGTGCTCAGAATGAACGGTTTGTTTTGCCCCTTGTCCCTTGTCCTCACGACCTGACTGGCTCCCCACCTCAGCCTCCACAGGAGAACAGAAATAATTATTTCAGGGAATAAGTGAAACACTGCTTAAGCAGCAAGGGTTTCACATTTTAGTCTAATCTTGTAGTATCTGAGACCTGTAGAAAACAGCAGAGCATATTTTAAGTTATAAAGGATTAGATTAGGCAAGTAGTCCAAACACTATAATTTCAGAACCAAAGGGCAGATGGATTACACATGTTCAGCTGAATTCAGACCTGAAAAAGATGATATAGCTCTTCTGGGTGTAGCTATTCCTGCCTTCCCCAAGCCAAACCCAGTTGTGCTTATTCACTAGAATAGACTAGAAAAGCAGGTTCAGTCAGTGTCTGGTAATAAATGGCACCACTGACTTGAAAGTCAAATCAGTAGACAAAGATAATACATACATACATACATTTTGATTCATGATATATTTACCAAAATTACCCTGTGCTCTGTGAAAGAAGATTATGTGGAGTGGAGGGACTGTATGTTGCAGAACAAGAAATTAAAATGTGGCTGAGTAACTGGGTAAATGTGTAGTATTACAAAGAGAGTAATAATAATAATAATAATAATAATGATAAAGTAAATAAATAAATTTTAAAAAAGACAGGAGCAGAGGACAGTATCTAAATACACTTATGCTGATAAGCTGTCTGTCACATGTAGGTTACCTGTTGGTGAATGATCTCGTTTGGGAGGGGAAGAGATGTTTTTCTGTTTTCTGTGTATAATACAAGCTTTTTCAGTAAGAAAAGGAAACACATATTTTTTTAATGTCATTGAAATACTGAATGAATGGAGAATATTGAAAAAATCTGAAGCATCATTTCAAGGGGAGGGGTGCAGAGTGTTTGGAAATCTAGTTTAGTTACATCTAAATAGGTAGGGTCTCAAAAGCTCAGCCTCTAGGAGATTAACACAACCCTAATAAAAGCCTTTCCTGTTCTTGTAACACCTGTGATTACGTCTCAAAAAATAATTTTGGAGGTTAAAGAGGATTGTTGTACATCTGAATGGCAGCCAAAGATGTAAGGCACACAGGTTTCATACTTGAAGACTTCTGTCAGCGGAGCCTCAGGGACAAGGGTCTGTAAAATCTGCTTTGTTTGCAGGCTGCGTTCGATAAATCCAAATCTTTGATAATGACACAATTGTATTGAATGGTGGCTGTGAGTGAATGCTTGTTGAACTTTTAAGATATGATTCAGCACAGGCACTATGAGAACAGAGCACAATAACATTAAACACCAGATGGCATTTCAAAGCCCATCAGATACACAGATTCCTTTTTCTTCTGTACAAAAGATCGGCAAGGCCTCATGTCTGAAAAAAAGCCCATTAAGATAAATGGAGTTGATTTGGTTTTGTCTTGCTAGGGCTATTATAAGAAAGTCATCTGAATGGGTCAAATTACAAACCGCTCTGGATCAAAGGAGAACAACTGCAGTAGCGGGTCAAATTGATCCAAGCTATGTCAACTGGATCAGCATGAAACCCTAAACTGCAGTGCAAAAACTCCTTAGCGTGGGCTTTGACAATAATTAATGCAAGTACTGCCTCTTTTATACTGGAAGTTAGGAAGGCATTAGCTGAACAGACTAATCAGAAATTTCTTTTGCAGTTGCCTGGGAGGGAGAGATTTATGAAAGCAGCGTCAGGACCTCAGACTCAACAGGGACAAGCGTCCCTGCAGTCCAAAACACCCACTTCAGGGCAGGTGAGCTGAAAGGTAATACAGCACTACCAATCTTGAAGCTACATATGGAGAAGACTTAGATTTTGAGTCACGTTTATCCTGGGAGAAGTTCCCCTGAGACATAAGAAATTGCCCACATGATTTATTTTGTCTGTTGGCAGCGCTGCATTTGTTGGCTTTTCTCGGCGATCCATTGGTGCCACACGGTTTGTATGATCAATTGGTGCTGGACAATGCTGATATTGCAGGCCAGGGCTGTGTG
This sequence comes from Pseudorectes ferrugineus, assembly GCA_008033365.1. Classification (NCBI taxonomy): domain Eukaryota; kingdom Metazoa; phylum Chordata; class Aves; order Passeriformes; genus Pseudorectes; species Pseudorectes ferrugineus. The sequence continues at coordinate 16,188 of QWTY01032916.1, read as the reverse complement.
GGTATGTGTGTGTGAACATCACTGTAATGTAAGGAGCAAAGCTGGTAATGTTATACAGAGTGTAAAGATGGGCTTTCAGAGAGAGAACTGTATTAAAAAAAAAAAAATTAGCTATTTTTATGAGGCAGGGTAAAGAAGTGGTGGGGCCCATGAAGGGAAAGTTCCCTTGAATGAGCTAATTATTTGACTGAAAATAGAAATGGTAACTTGCCTGCCCTCTCTGCTCCCTATCACTGATGGCAAAGTAACAAACAGCAAGAGACTCCACCAGATGACAAAGACTGCTACTTGTGAGGCAGGATAAAAACAAAAAGCTGTCATGGTGTTGCCAAAAGGAGCAGCCCTCCAAGCTTCATCACAGATGTCCAAGTGTCCCCTGCAGCCTTTCTGATATATCGTCACCAAATGGTGCTAGTACATCAAGCAAATGACTGACATATATACATTTTGTAGCAGTCCAGTTGAGCATCCTACTTGCAACTGCTTTTCTGGTTGTTGGGTCTAGAGAGGCCATTCACTGAGACAGGAATTGCTAGGGACCATGTAAATACTCTACAAATTGCTGTTTGCTTATTTTGTCCATTCAACACAAGTCCCATAACAGCAGCTGAGTCACTGAATTAATTGTCTACTCCTCTAATCATTACACTGCTCAATTCTGTCACATTGGAGCACTTTTTAGAATGCAGGAGGATGCCTGGTTTTTTATGTTTAATTCTAAAAGAGGCTTCTGGCAGCAGAAGTTTGCTGAGAGTGATAGTTGTCTGGTTTGACGCAAATAAACAGATTTTAGTAAATGATGCATATTTCCTCTCAGCTGCAAACATTTGGATTTTCTTGGGGGCTGGATGCAGTGAAATGCTGTGGCTGTTCAAACAGACAAGGGTGTCAAAGCCCCTGATGATTCCTAACACTTGAACACATCACACAGGAGCAATTAAACTGACAAGGAGAAAAAAACCTCTCCTCAGTCCAGATTTACACTGTGTTCCCATTCATGGACAAATCAGCAAACATTTCAAATGCCTTAACTGAGTAATGAATGGGTTCTGGGTTAGTTACTGTGCTGACAGCAGGTTTTAAATTCTATTCAGTCAGGCAAGGGGGAAGGTGAATAGGGTAGAATTACAGGAAAGGATTAATGAGGGGTTTCTTGCTGAACATACTGTTGCAGTGTTCTCTCAGTCACTATACCAAGCAGTCACTGATTTTTGCCTTAAGGACTGTACTTTTATAACCTAAAATATGCCTCCTTAAACAAATCCACATCAGGCAATGTGTCAACACTTCATTGGTTTCAATAGAATTAGTTTCCTAAACGCTCTTTTCTGAGGCAATTTTTGTACTTGAAAGTGCATTACAAGGAACATTTACTACAACTACAGTACAATGATGTATAATACGACAAACATGGTTTTAATGAGTGCAAGCTGTAACAACAAATACACTACACATATGGTCTGTCTTTCTTTCATTCTTTTTGCTTCTCTACAGTCCTAGCAAAAATCTTTACATTCATCTTTTTACAACCTTTAGTTGCTACTATTAGATTTAAATATTGTCTTGAAGAAAACAAAAAAGAGTGCTGCGGAAGATGCAGTAAAATTTTTTAGATGATGACAGATGCCTGCTTATTAATGCTGTGTTCCTGTTTCTCATCACATATACTAAAGGATGTCAAATCATAAAATCATTTTCCTAGAAAAGAGAATACTCACAGACCCTCCACTATACATTGCATGTGAAATTAAACTCGATGCTGTTTGCCAGGCTTAGCTGGGTCACATTCACTGAAGTGTCTTAGACAGTGCCAAGGGCTGTCAAGATATCACATCACTGGCTTTGGAGCAGCCCACAGCTCGGTCAGGTGATAAAATTGTTAGGGTGGAGATAGTGATCTGAAACACCAAGACGAAAATCCTTTATTCTTTGTCTCTACATTTCTGTTGGCCTTGTTTAAAAATGCCATTTTATCTTTTTTTTCTCCCCTCAAAGACAGAATTCAATAGATTAGGATACCTAATTCACAAATTTCTTAACTTTTAGGCCTTGTTTTCCTTCATGACTTTTGCTTTGCTTGTGCACAATACTCTCATTCTTAAACCTCCATGTCCTGGCATTTTCAGGATGCTGGCTAAGTGGATGAGCCACATTTCATCAAGGGCTGCTGGTTCCTTAAATACTCTCAGTTGAGGCAATACAAACAATGAGAAAAAAGGTCTAATTTTCTTTATTCTCACCTATAGGCTACAGGTAAATTACACTTCATACCCTAAACCCCAAGCCTTTCATACGTGAGGAAGAGTTTCGTTTAATTGCTGCATGTACAGGTGCCATAGTGTTGCCCTGATAGATATGCATAGAATCATAGAATGGCTTGGGTTGGAAGGATGATGATATTTGTTTAATCATGAGAAGTGTGCCTTTGGTCTAAGCATATAAAATAAAATGCAAAAAAGCCTCTCACTTAAAGTGAATTATGTCAAGACCATCATAGCTATGTTCAAAATTCACAAGACTGAACCAAACATTAGAAAAGACATATCATATTACGTTTTTATTACTTTCACAAGAAATGGAGAAGGTTAAACACATGTTTTTCATTCTTTCCTCTAGACTGTCTTGGTAGCAGCATTTAAAAAGATCTTGAAATGTGATATTTGCCCTTTGGCCAGTTTGTTTTTTTCTTCTACAGAGAAAGAGCAGAAGGAGGAAGAAGAAACATAAAGAAGCACAAAATCATACACCTGACTTTGAAGCATACCTATTCTCCACCACTCAAGAAAGTTCTCAGTGCTATAGGCATGCAGGGCTAATGACTAATTAGGCACCATGAGAGTATTAGAAGTACACATTATTCATGCTGGCCTTGTTCTGCTGCCAAAGAAGACAGTGATGATACCCACTTTGGTTTCTAATCAAAGTACAGGTGGCCTCACTTGATTTCAAATTTTTGCCCATCCTGTTGAAACACAAGTGCAATAAACTCGTCACACACGCACAAGAAAGACTTCAGCTTACTGCATCTCTACAAGGCCTCCTAAGGTGGAAATCTATATGAAGAGGGAATATTTATGCCCGAGCTATCAAGAGATAGATTTGCCCCTTCTGGGAGGTAAAGAGATGTTGTACTGAGCACAGGAGCTCTGAAACTGAAAGAATGAACATTTAATACAGAAAGCAGGTAAAGAAATGTTTAACAGCTAAAACATGTAGTGTTCTAAGTCTAAGTCCAGCCCACTGCTCTCTGTCTTGACAGACTCTGAAAGTGGTGAGACTGGAAAAACAAGGGTGACGGACATTCTTCCTGTGGTATTTTTCACCCCCTACCAGCAGCTGAGGGCTCAAGGACTTCTTTGGAGCTGGTTTGTGCAGCTCAGTATTTACCGGCCTTAGGAAGATTTTTCTTTTGTGATTCATCTGATCATTTTTGAAGCCATTTAAATGGAGGTGGGAAGAGGGTAGTTTTATAAACAGTGAAGTCAGGCCTGAGAGAAATAAGTAAAGCCTCGGTATAAACAGGCTACAATAAAGAATAACTTTCTAAAAAAGGAGAATTCTCAGTCGGCTGCTAAGGATGGCAGAAAAAAAGCACACTTTAAGATGGTAAGTTATAACTTCAATAAAACAGCATGTATAAAAAAATAGATTACTTGAAATATTTCTTTTTATTCCTGCAGGCAGAGGTTTAAGGAATTTCTATTAAAAAAACCTTTCACCTTTATTAATTTCAAATGGGAATCCTTCAGTCCGTCCTCTTTCAGTTTTTTTATGCAATAAGGGAATGTATACTTTCCAAGCTTGTTGGAAGAGTTAGTTGAGGAACATAGATTGATGGATATGTACTTCAATGTCTACCAGTGCCTTAACACAGTTTACACCCATTTATCTGAGAAAAAACCAATTTGACTGAGTAGAAATTATACCTTCAAAAACTTCTAAGACAGATAAGTAACCTAATCAATAAAATATAAGGTTCATTAGCTTCAGTGAGGACTTGAATGTCAGATATAACAAGCCCAGCAGGGGCGATGAAATTTCATACGAGAGGAAAAAGTTCTGCATGAATAATCTAGAAAAATTTCTCCGTGTTTTCAATATTGGTATTTTAAATATGAAATCAAGACTGTTGGCAGTGGGCATAATTAAAAAAAAGGTTTTAAAAACCCCAGTCAGTTTGGGGCAAGTTAATTTCAAAACTACATCTTTATAGTTTCCCAGAAAAGACAGAATCTGTCTCAGGACCCAATTGTTATGACCATAATTCCTTATTTAAAACTAATATTTATGTCAGCCAAGAGAATACAGAAAAACCACACATTTGTATATTGCATTAAATGGTCTACTGTCGTAGAGATCTAAATGGTGTAATATATAGAGATCTTGAAAGATCCTCAATAGAAGTACTGCAAGATCTTGAGCTTTTCCAGGCCTCAAGGGTTGTATTGCTTCACAGCTCACCATACCATGTATCTTGTTACATTTCTCAATACCCACATGTTTACTGTTATGTTTTCTGTGTTTACACGATCTCACAGTTAGGGCTGTGTGAGCACATTTTTGTTTGAGGTTGAACCAAGGGAAAAAAAGTATGGCACTGCAAGAATATAACCTGAAACTTCAGTGCAACTAGCATTGAACCTGAAAGGAAAGGCTTTGTCACATAAGGTAACAGAAAGGAGATGGTTTCTTCAGTCTCCTTGTTAAAATCTCAACCTGAATTTAGAAATAAATGAAAGATTTTTACTTTTCTACTGAACACCATAGTTTTACAAAAAAAAAGACTACTTGTTTGCAAATCAATTTGATACAGTACTATCAGTAGGAGGCAAAAAGTATATACTATAAATGAGAGAAATGGGGTCATTTAACATGGTATAAAGAAAAATGTGGAAGTTGCTTAATTTTCAATTGTGTAGTATAAACAGACTATTCATTTAATGTAGGCTTATTTTAGTTTGTTCATATTGAACTATTTTTCACGTAATAATTTCCCTGTTACATCCAGATTACACTAACCCAATGAGATTGATATGACACTTGATTTTGGTGATAAATAGGACAAAAACAAAGTAGAATTTGCTGTATAAACTAGTTACCCTAGTTTTTTGAGTCAGTTTCTGGTAAGAAGAGTAGTATTCATATTATTTTAATGGTATAAATTCTTTCTCTGTTGGAAAAAAACCCCAGTCTTTATCAACGTTAGTATAGAAGGCCCTCAGATGTTCACATTTTATTCCCATATGAGTTGTTGGAGATGTACAATATTTAAGTGCTTCACAAGGAATGGAAAGACCACTGCGACACCACCTGTGAATGCTGGATCATGGAACTATTGCTTATTGAATACATAAGTTTAAACAAAATGTTGTTTCAGATCTGTTGCTCCAGTCTGAGTGGTTTGGTATAAAACACAACAACAATTTTTTGAGCAATAATTACAAAATTTTAGAAGTGTTGTTTTTCAAAAAGAGTGTTCCAAGTAGCCCTTGCTTTACATTTGCAGTTTTGTGCTCTTTAAAATAGCCATATAATTGGATTATTATTAGAAAAGCACACAAAAGCAACTTTCCTATTGCTGCTGGTGTTGTAAACACATAAACCTTTCCTCTGAGAGACAGGACAAAAAGGCATACCTTGCATTTTCTCTCAGGAATTAATATTCCAGGTGGGAATCCTCCTTCCTCTAGAAGAAAACATGCATTATGGGCCATCTATACATGGAGGTTGAGAGTGTCCCTCTCTTCAAACTCAGTCGCTTGCTTACACAATTATTCTATGGATTTGTTTCTGTATTCTTGTGATTACTAAAAGGTGTGTTGTGTTTTTGCATTATAAACCAGAAGAGAGAAAAAAATCATCATTGGCATAACTCCAACATGTTCTCAAATTTCTTGAGCTCCCAAGAAGAGGACATTGGTGTGTGCTGGATTTTAAATCCGAAAGGGGTGTTCGTTCTTTTCTGTCTGCATCTTACATGCACCTCAGGAGAAATATTATTAATCTGTATTAATTTAAATAGGATTTAAAGGCTTTGAATAGATCCAAATTGATAGCACTTTGGAATGGAACTCCATGTCCATGCAGAACAGGCTACAATAATCTCAGCAAAGATGGCAGACCCTGGAGCAGCCTTTCACTTGACATCCAGAGCTGTGATTCTGGCAGAAGTGATAAGGAAATGAAAGTTCCTTATCTCAATCTTGACTGCCCATATGAGAATGTATATTTATTATGAACTTAATCTTTTGGCTTTTTGCAAGGTGTACCCAAGAATCAGGAACTAGAAGCCATTTGTGGTGATGTTTCTTTTGTGAGAGGTGGACATTATTATAGTGAAGGAGATGAATTATTAATACCATATTATTTCAGAAGAAACATTAATCTGATGCTAGTACAGATCCAATTTTTCTCTCCCTGTTATTGCATTCCTACTGAGACTACATGGTGTGTGCAGAGAGCACCTTATATCTACCCACTTCAGATTCAGAAAGTAAAGAGACTTGGGATATACAAACATACACCTCGTTTGAAAGTGGTAAATAGCTTGTGTTGGAAAACAGTAAAATAGTCTACATTTGATAGGAAAGGGTTTCACTTTTATCCTGTTTAAAAAGGGCACTAGGGTTTGGAAAGAGAGAGACATTCCGGGAGCTCTGTGTTTGCAGCAGAGCCTGTCCCTTAGGGAACCTGCACAGATGGCCTCTGCAATAGCACTAGGAGGTCAGCAAGGTACAAACTGCTACATGGATATCATAAAATGACACAGAAAACACAGCTAGGCTTTGAACAAGGACTCGAATTTCGAATAATCTCAATCCAGTTGTTCATTGTTCTGTTTGACCTGGAGGAATTTAAAGACAGGCATATAAATTTCTCTCCTATATGCAGGTGACAATATCCGATATGTATATTTTCTTGAAATCTGTTATTAAAATCATGCAGATGTTTTTGAACTCAGACACTTCTCTCTAGCTCAGCACTCTGCTAGGAAGTGCCAGTAATTTAATCTGATGTAACACAAAAGCCTGTCTATTTTTAATGACATTATGCCTAACGCCAAAGATCCAGAAACCAGCATCAACAGATAAGAATTCATTCAGCAATTCTTTATCCCTGCAACACACACTAGCCTGAAGGGTCTACCAGTGTCATCTATTGCCAGCATATATCTCTGGTTTCTACAACGTGTGCTGTGCTTTCTGAGAACATGCCTTTTTTTGTTTCAATGAGCTAACATACTCTGTCATTGCAAAATGTAACACAACTTTTTTCTGCTTTGCAGGAAAAAAAAGGGCAAAAGGAAAAAAAGCTAGGTTTTTTCAACAATACCAATAAGAACCTGAAAATTTAATGTAGGTTATGTGTGCTGTCAACATCCAAATAATCTTCAGTCAGAGTTTGTGTTCTGTGTAACTGATGGCTTCAGAGGAGCTTCGCAAGGCAAGAACTGATGCATTATATCTCCCATGGGCTACAAATTTTAGGATGCTGGATATACAGCAACTAAAAAGCATTGCTTGGCAACCAAAAATTGTATGGTGGAAGCCAGTAAGGTTTTTGCAAGTCCCATGTGTCTTTAACAATAGCTGGGCAGTGAAGTTCCATTTTCAGTTTAAATAGTTTTCTAGTACCCCGCTACTCAAATTTACATGGTCTCTGTCTAGATTAGGTTATTCTAAGACATTTAAAAAGTCTATTCTAGGTATACCTCTGTACTGTGTCCCTCTGTATTCAACAGTGTAAGCTATTTTAAAAAGAATATCTAAAATTATGAAGGCATGCTTTCTGATCACTGCATGCAGAAGGTTGATTGTAGGTTGATTTGCTCATAGTTAATGATATTCGCATCTTTTTTGGCATTAGATTTAGAGATGGATGGGAAATAGCCTTTTCCTCCCACAAAATGGTTGAAATTTAAGTTTTTCCCTTCTGTGATGGGATATATCCCAGGCATTTCAAACCAGTATGCATTTGGATGTGTCAGAGAGAGACGGAGGGAGGAAAGCCTGTATGTGCAACCCATCTAGCCCCAAAGAGCTAACAGATTGAGTTTATATACTTGGTGAGGTATAAAACATACAAGGCCAGATCCTGTGTCTGACTAGCACTAAACAATAGCCGTTTTCTTATGAGCGTCTCTTTATGTTGCTTACTGGAGCTGTTCCTCTTTGGATAAGAAAGTGTGTATCCACTAGGCCAGGGAGACATCAGCTGCTCAGCATAGGGATTAGGAATTTCTCATGGGACACAGCAGTTCTTGATCCAAAGACTGACTGTTTATCTGGGCAAACTGTTTCAAAAATGAAGTGCAAGAGAAGCAAGAGTTGACTAGCACACGTGGACATTATCTTAGCTGTCTCCAAAGCTTTTTGCTATTTTTCTTTTTAAGCATGCCCTTGAATCTTTAATCCATCCTGCTGGTGCTCAGCCTAACATTGCTCTCTTTACCTTGAGATTGCCACAGAACACTCAAAAGCATCAGTAGTCACCTAGAAAATAGCTGTCAGGCATCATGGCAGGTACTGAACCAGAAGCCTCAAGGAGAGAAGTTGCAAGGGAACTGACAACTGGCACTGCCTCCAGTGCACTGATTTGTGAGGCCTTCATAATCAGAACTGAGTTTTCCTTTGAGTTAATTTGTGCCAGGTGGGATGAAAAACTTTCCTCTCTGAAAAGCACATACTGAGCAAAAGTTCTCGCTCCAGATCTTACCTCTCTTCAACACTTGATTTCAAAGCCTCAAGAGCTACCCTGCTATGTATCTGCAAATAGCTATGGGTAAAAGTGTACTTAATTTTTCAATCAGAATCTCTGTCAAAAAAAAAAAGTTAACGTAGTGGAAAAAGAGCCTAAACTAGACTGCCAGTCACGTCTCTCATTCGTCAGAAATACTTGCCACCAGATGAAAATTCTTCATGAGAAAGACTAAATTTTGAATTTCACATCTACATAATGAACACTGCACACACCACAAGGAAACTGATTTTTAAAAATGTGATTTTCATAGAGTAAGAGTCTCTGCAAGCCCCTCAAACCTACTACTTCTATTGATTATATGTGGAAGATGCTCAAATACTCGGTGATGCCCAGTAATGTAAATCTCTAGCACTCACCTCAATACAGACAGTAATTCTGACTTTCGTACAACGTGGGAAGTAATTGTAGTTCCTAGAGGATGGATTTATTATCACTAAAGGAAAAGCAGTTATTAAATGTAGTATATTTATTCCTTCATGGTTTTTTATGGACTTCTTTTTTTTTCATGGAGAAATTCAGGGATTTCATCAAGAATATGATCGTCATCTTCAGTTCACTATCAAAGCCTTGGCATTTTCATATTATCTGATCATGAATTTGAATTACACAGAAAATTCTCAGTAGAAGCCTGATTGATGCTCTTTGTTTTCTAATTTAGCTAAACTAAATATTTTTTTTTTCTAAACAGCTATCACAAAATAATAAATTATAAGTTTGCAGCTATTCAACACAGCCAATTCTTATGCAAATACAGTAATGGGTCACAAGGTTAGCTGTGAATTGTGATCCCTTGTGCAGTTTCTTAAATGAGGGGCAATGCCAACTCAGCTTTGCTTAGCTCATTTACTCTGCATCTCAACTTGTAAATTAATCATTGCTGGCAACATCAATTTAGTTGTAATTAATCATACAGGGAGGAGCAAAGAAATTGCACTGAAGTGAGTCATATTAACAACATTATCTGATTGCTCTCAGTGTAATTTACTGGGATCCTGATATGTGCATACAGGGCTTCTGGCTGGTACCTTGGCACAGAAGGAAATTTGTAAATTGCTGTGTACAATAGGTAGAATATTGTGTAGCCCAACTAGCCATATATGTAGGTTTCTGATGAGCTCTGCTTTGATGCATTAATTTTGCACCCATAATTGTGCATGTTCTCAGCCCTTTAGCTCTCAAACTGCCAATGAAGGAAAGGGGCTTCTAGTGCTCCTCTGATACATAATAAAAACCAATGCAGTCCATTTCCAGGCAAGCTTAGGAACTATGAGAGATCATCCAAAGGTGGGACACAAGGATGGTGAAGCATCTGGAGAGGAAGTCTTGTGGGGAGCAGCTGAGGTCATTTGGTCTGTTCAGACTGGAGGTGGGTGAGGGGAGACCTCACTGCAGTTACAGCTTCCACATGAGGGGAACAGGAGGGGCAGGCACTGATCTCTCCTCTCTGGTGACAGAGACAGGACCCAAGGGAGTGGCCTGACGTTGTGTCCGGGGAGGTTTGGGTTGGCTATTAGAAAAAGATTTGTAACCCAGAGGGTTTTTGGGCACTGGAACAGGCTCCCCAAGGAAGGGGTCACAGCACCAGCCTGACAGAGTTCAAGAGGTGTTTGGACAATGCTCTTGGGCACATGATGTGACTCTTGGGGATGGTGCTGTGCAGGGACAGGAGTTGGATTTGATGATCCTTGTGGGTCCCCTCTAACTCAGCATGTTCTGTGCTTCTATACTGATTCCACCCCAGTGAAATGTTGCTACAGTCAAAGGTAAAAAATGGTCTAAAAGTTTGTATTGAATTTAAAGCCAAAGTTAACTGAAGAAAATAAAAATGGAAAACAATTAGCTAAACAGTTTTTCTTATTGGTAGGGACTTTTTTTTCTCCGCAAACAAAAGCAAACTAAATGATTAGATATTAATGGTCTTAGGAGACAATGGAAGAATCGGTCCTCGTATTTCAAAGGAATTCTGTTAATAAGATGTTCAAGAACCTGAAGAACTTGAAATTTCTTTACACAACCAGTTAATCTCAAAACAGGTGAATGATAAACCTAATTTTATTTTTAAAACAATTAAACCATGGCATAATTGTCATCTGAGATGTATATCTCTATCCAGAGAGGAAACAGGAAAGCAGTATGATCTTGGACAATAAACCAAAAAGCTGAAAGTCGAAGTCTAGAAGCAAGACAATGTTTATTTTGCACATTTACATACATCTGATGCAAGTGTATGACCACATGCAGTCTTGACTTGCAACTTGAGGCTGTACTTTCCCAGAGGGTATCAAACTTTTGTAGGCACATGCATGACTGTACATATATCAACAGCTGCCTGGAATGAACTTGCAGAGGAAGACTGTTATTTCACACAGCATTGTCCATTAAAGCTCTGAATATGTTAAAATTAGTTCTCCTACTTTATAGATAGCTGTTTTCAAAAGATATACTTTCCTTTAAATCAGATTTGTTGTGGCAGAGATAAAATGTTAGCAAATCAGAAAGATCAGTGATAAGGTAGATTGGTTTCATGCCTGAGTACAGTCCAACTTTTCCAGAAAACCAGATGACCTACATAAACCTCCCATCTAATAGTAAACGTGTTTCAACTAGGGCAATAATTATAGGAGGCCAATTAGCCAGTTGCAGGAGGCTGTGCAGCAGGCCACTGGAAGGAACTATTTAATTTCTTTTGTTTTAACTGGAACAGCAGTAGCAAAACAAGTTTCTCCTACCCTGAGAGCACTGAGCTGACTGAAAACAGGAAAAATCAGGTAATAGGGAGAATAAAAAAAATGCCCACTGACATCCTACATTTTAATTATTTTCCTTGCAACCTAGAGACCTGAATAGCAGTGTCAGCCCTTCCAACACCTCTGCTCTGCCAGCGAGAATGAAGGGTGTGGGAATGGAGTGATCTCCTGCCATCCCAGGAGCCTATCCCCCGAGGCATGTGCCTGGGCCATGCAGCAGCAGGAGGCAACTCTACAGTGACAGAAATGCTGCACCAACCTCCAGCAAGCTATGGTTCATGGAAGTCACAAGCTAGCAGTTATATTGCTATGTTTAAACCAGAGGCATTGAACTTACAAGTGGTCCTGTGAAGCCAAGCTGAAGCACAATTTGGATAGTTTTTCTTCCTAAATCTCTGAAAAATAATTATCCATAATTGGTGCTTGATGCTAACTGAGTTCACTGCAAGCTGTCTCATGAAGTTCAAGGCCAGCAAACATTTCCTGGGGTCTTTGAGAGGATTATTACCTTCATATTATGCAAAGCTTCTCTGGTTTGAACCCATAAGACTGGTACAAAACACTCTTAAAATCCCTGGTTTTACTGTCAAAAAGTGAAATAGAAGTGACATTGCTTGCAACTTATTTGCACAAATGAAATTGCAGGGTAAAATAGCTTTTACTCTGGCTGCAAGCCCTCAAGGAATGGATTATCAGTGTTACTAAATCAAGCAGGGCAAAACATAAAACATGAGGAATAAAGAACTTCTACAGGACACCCCAAGAGTGCTGTATTGTTTTTCTTCAGAAAGGGAAAATGTGCTAATCGAAGGTAAATCACAGGACATAACTCTCAACTTATATTACGCACCAAAACAGCAACATGACAGATATCCTAGTAGGGAAACTTTTAAATCTGAATACTGAGACTGGCATTTGTACACATGGTAAATAGAAGTATACCAGCATGTCAATTCTCTAAAAATGATGTTTAAAACATAGAAAGGACTTGAAAATGGTTAAAGCATGGTGCTAATAACACCAACACTGTGGGTGCAAAACCCATATGGGCCATTCACTAAAGAGCTGGACTTGATGATCCTTCTGGGTCCCTTCCAACTCAGACTACTCTGTGATTCTGTGAAAATAAGTACAATTCAAGCCTGTTGTCTGTAAGACAAGCCTTATCTTGACACACTTAACTAGCTTCATCTATTTGTTTACCCAGAAAAAGCAGCAATAGTTTATTATCGTGTATTTTTGTATATATTGTATAAAGGACAGAATTCAAAGGTTTAAGGAGCAGGGGGTCACAGTTGTTACCTCTTGGAAGGACAGATGGAAGCCATTGCTGTTAGTGCTGAAATCTCTTTGAGCACCAGTGGAAAAAACCAAAAATTTTAGAACTGCATGCTAAAGTATGTCCAATCTGAACAGCAAGTGGTGTTCTGCTCAGACAATATGGAGAAACACTGGAATATGTGCTCTTGGGGTGGCTTTCATGCCAAAAGCCAGTAAGTACATCCCTGAAGGACCTGCAGCCCATGGATGACTTGCACTGGAGCACGAACAAGAGTTGCAGACACAGTTACACATGGAGTGTCAGAAATCTGTGAAGCATCAGCCAGCAGAAAGAAACCATGGGGCACAGAACATGGGAAAGCCACTGGACAGAGCATCTCAGCTTCCTCTACCACCTCCACCTCATTGGGTGAACTCTGATGGACTGAGAACCACTTGCAGAAAACATGAAAAGTTTAGGCTGAGAAAAGGGAAGAATAGATGTTTATGTAAGTACTTGTATAAATGCTTCTGTTTTTTTTTTCCCCACTTCCAACATTCAAATCAATGATCAGAACTTTATGCTTACTGACAATGAGTCAAATATGTTTCTCCAACTGAAGGCTGTTTTGCTTGTGACAACATATCGAAAAGGAAAAGTGATAGCTGATTCAAAGTGGCTCTACAGCATAAGAAGGCATAGCAAAATCCAATTCTGTTTTGCTTGTGACAGGGTGTTGAAAAAAGAAAAGTGATCTCTGATTATAAATGGCTTGATAGCATAAGAAGGCATAACAAAATCCAATGGCTGTAAGAGACATGCTAATCAAATTCAGGTTGAAAGAAGTATAGTAGCAAAGACTTCGATTAATCAGTACAACAATCAGAAAAATGCTGGTCTGCTGCTGTGCAAGATCTTGAAACCAAGATCAGATAGAAGAAAATTATAGTGGTCCCTTGCAGGCTTTTAAATTCTAAAGTATCAATGACTGTACCTGAGAATAGAAATGGTGCATAAGAGCAATAAGCAATAGGTAGACACTTTACAAAGCTGTGTCTTAAGCAAAATCTTAAGAAATAACCCTTTCTCATTCTCCTGCTTCTCATACCTTTGCCCATGCTGTGATTCTTCACCTAGAAAACACATTACCAATGCAGCCATTTGTGTAGCCAGAAACACAAACTACACAATTTAAGCAATGCATTAAAAAAACCTCAAAACCTCTAAAAAATAAATACCAAAATCAATGTAAATATTCCCCAAATAATTCCTCCAAACTCTAGTACATCTTCTGAACTCAGAACAAAGACTTTTCAGAGAGAACATCACAATCTCTAATCATTTTTTTCACCATGTTGTAACAAGCCATTCTTGTATTAACCTTTCAATAAAGTTTTTGTAGGTGTCAAGGCAGCCTAGGAACCAAAATACAGTTTTCAAAAGAGAGTTTCAGCAAGGTGCAGCACGTTCCATAGCACTGAGATGAGAAGATGCAAGACTTTCAAGCATTTTCAAGCATTTTCTGAGGGAATTTTTATGAACATTTGCAACCACACAAGACCAATCTTTGCTTGCTCCCTGTAGTAATCCTGGCTTGAAACCCCACCTAATTTTCAATTTGTGTTCTGTAAGTTACTTAGAAACTTATAGAAGAGCACAAGCCTTTTAATAAACTGGCTTTGGTTAGCTCGTGGTTTTGCTTGAGAAACACGAGTATGATTTAAGTCAACCAAACACAGATGCTAGAGTTAAATGAAATCACAGCAAAACTGTGTTTGCAATTGCATTAAAATTACAAAACATGTTTGACTTAAAGTGGGTGCCTATGTATAGGACTATGCCACAGAAACATCCTAGCTATCCAGGATTATTGCTGATCAGCCTCACAGAGAAGAATTTTTTACACAACTCAGTATACTAGAAATTATGCTTGTAATATTTGCAAATTTCCTATGTTCTAAGTACACAACTAGCATAAGTGTATCGTATGATTTTAGATCATGAACACTCTGCGTATCTATAGAGTTTATGGTCTTGAAAAAATGAAAATAAAACATATATATTACAAAAATATAAATTTTACCAGGCATCTCAAAAGCAAACACTGCTAATCCTATGTACCCCTGGACACTTCAAGCCACCAACTGTTCCTCAACCTCTGGAATGTGATGGTATCATTATAGACACCATATATTCTTCAGAAGGAGCTCTGTAACCACTTAAGCAGATAAATTGTATTTCTTTGCCTTAAGTTCCTTTCCAGGTCATCTTGACAATTACCACACATCCCAAAAGTTTTCCTCAGGGAAAAAAATCTCAAATCAGTGCCAGTTTGGTATGACCTTTCAATTTTTAAAAGTGTATGAGACCAATAATTAAAAAAAAAAATGTTCTACTCATAGAACATTAAGGTCAAAGTGCAATAACAATATAAAGGAAGTATTAAAAGGACCAACGTGTAAGAAAAGGATCTCATCATTTTTCCAACAAAATTTACTTCAACTCAATTCAAATTCTGTTTCCCAAAATTAGCAAGAAATTCTAGCAGAATATATGCAATGGAAAAAAATTGCAGGTAAACTATTGTCTGCTACAAATGAAGAGATAGCCAAGCTTACAGGAAGAATTGCATGATAGAATAAAATTCTTGAGGATGGAACAAAAAATTGCAAGGTGAATTCTAATGCCTGTGATGTATTGAAATCTGCCAGAGAATGCAACATGAAGGAGGAATTTGCTGTCTGACATGTGCTACACTGATATTATTTGAAATATTCATATAATTTTGGAGCTTCTGCTGGCTGTCCATGGGGCTGTGAACACCTTTATACTTTAGATGCATGCCCAGGGAGAGAAACATGATGGGTGAGTTTGTTTCCTCTGATGCTTTTGAGATCAGGTATGAGAAGAGATAATGTGTGATGGGGGCTTTGCTAACACAGAAATGTATGACTTCTGTTCAGGTTCAATTGAAATAATTGCCAGGTTTGGACTCAGAAGTCTTTTTTCCAGTCTTAAGTTTGATATGGGTGTTAGTTTTATAGTTCATGACCACAGGTGTGTCTCAGCACATCCAAGGTTTCTGTGGATCCTCTGTTATTTATTGCATCTTACAGGCCTGTGACTGAAAGGTGCTGAACTCAATGGCTGAGATGGTACCTGTGGCACCAGCCTTGTGCTCTGGCAGATCCACATGAAATAGCATGATCTTACAGGCTCTTGCCATTTACTATTTGATATTTCATAAATTACAGGCACAAACTTGCAGCCACAGCCAGAAGTATGTTGCTGCATGTGTGTGTGCATCCACTGTACAAACCCCAAAAAACTCTATTTCTGAAGACTAAGGGAAAATACACTGGTTTACTTACAATATTAAAAAACCAACCAAACAAAAAACCAAAACAAAAAAACCCCCAA
>QWTY01032915.1:0-20360 GCA_008033365.1 Pseudorectes ferrugineus | reverse complement strand
TATCAATATACTTACCTTTCCGGCACATGCTTATGCTGCCACTAGGAACTTGATCCTTAAAGCCAGAGGAGAGAATGTGACAAACTGCTCAGTGGCACCTCTGTGCCAAGATAGATTCAGTGCAACCTGTTTTAATTTTTTCCTTTTTTTTGTTTTGTTTATGTATGTGTGTGTTTTTGAATTTTTTTTTAAATAAACTGAGCACTAAGGAAAAAGTGTGTGATCCAGACAGTAGTTAAAGGGTTGCTTTTTGATTAGAAAGGTCAACAGCTTGCACCTGCCAAAAAGATTTTGATCAGAAATGGTTAGATGTGTATTTATATATGGACGGGGAAAACAGGAGGAAGAGGAGCTTTGGTAATGTCTCTGCCTGTGAACAGCCCTGGAGCCTCTGGAATCACCTTTTGCAGAAATAAGTTATAATTGTCAGCATTAGGCTTTGAGTGCTCAGCTCGCATCTGCTTTCTGTCACAGCTTTAGAGAAGGGCTAGAGGGAAAGATCTTGCATCCTGCTGGAGTTGTCTGGGGTGCAGTTCCTGAAGACCGAACAAAACAAAAATCAGTCCTTCTGTTCAAGATGACTTGATAGCAAAGAACACCCCATAAACACAAAGGGATTATTTGCTCAAAAGACAAGATGTTTATATTACTGCTACCTTTGGTAGCAAACAGTAGAGAAGCACCATAGGAAAGATGGTTTAAGAAAAAAAGGACATCCAGTCAAATGCCATATCTGGTAAATAATTTCTCTATAGATCTTTTCCATGAAAGATATTGATGGCTTTTAGCCAGGTAATGTGAATAAATGCTTTCTCTGCAGTAGAGGAAGAGATGCTGCTAAGATGCTGTCTTTTACAGTTCCATAAATTCTGTGTTTAAAGAGTAGTGACAGTAGCAAGGCAAAAGTAGTAACACTATACAGATTTTGAGAATGTCTGTAAGCAAACAAGATCTAATTCAAAGAAAGTACTTTCATTCTCTGACAATTACGTTTGTGTTTCATTTTTAAGGTGGGTACCCTTGTTCTTAAAATCCTTCCTTCTCTGGAATTTCCTTCCGCTCCAGAACTGAAACCTTCTGTATCTAATTCAGCATTTCTGAATTTTATTCCTTTATAAATAGAGTATCTGGTACATTGGTTCTAGTACAATATTTTCCCTACTTCTTCAAACCTCTATTTACAAATACCAGTTCAAATAAGCAGTATTACATTCAAAGAGATTGTGTCCAGAAAATAACTCTCTAAATAGCTTCAGATAGCAACTTGCCTTTTTTAAGGTGAAATAAAATATTTCTATGTTGTTAATTTCTGAGGTTAGGTATAATTCTGTTTTCTTTTCATAGCTTTCTCATAATTTGCTTTAAAATTTTACCATCTTGATCTATCTGCAGAGAGTTATCTAATGATGAAGATGCCACCTCCAACAACTGTGTTACAACTTTTCAAGCTGTAGCTGTATGTTAGGCTTTAGGCACTGTCAACAACTTTCTTGAAGCACCTGCAGAAATGTTCCAGGATCATGAAAACCTTTTTATTACTCCCTTGATGCAAAAATATTGCCAGGGACTTCATTTACTGACAGTCTCTCAGTGTAACACTTCAGTTATATTTCTTGGTATCATGGCATCATTCAGGCAGTAATAAAGCATGAGCAGTTGAAAACACAAGGTTGAGGTTCTGTTCTTGTATCTTAGCTGAAATTAGGTTTAGCTACTATTTGAGTAGGCTTTCAAAGAAATACAGTGTTAGATGAAGAGGGTTTGAAGACAGTGTGTTCGTCTTCCATCTCTATTGGTACTGGAAGGGACATGAAGGCTCTTCTGTAATTGTGAGGGGTTTTGTGGCTTGTTTTGTTATGTTTTTGCCTCTCTCCCCCACCCATTCGTGCTGGAGGGTTGAGATGGTGACTGAGATGACCTATCACTTGCTGCAGGATAACACACTGTTTTGACCAAATTCAAATTGCAGAATTGCTTTTGGTCGCCATAAATTCCTTTCTAAACCCTTAATTTTCTTGCTCTACAATAATGCCTGCAATTAGAGCACCCTTTTATTAACTACTTTGAGGTTCTTATCTAACATTTGCATCTGTAAGAATGTAGTTGCTCTTCTGTTGCCCAGCTTTACACAACTTTGGATCTGTTTTAGTATTTTTTGAGATATTTACATGGATGATGTGACTGAATGTCCATTTGTTAAATTTAATTTTTAACTTGGGGAGACTGTAGGAACCAGAGCTTGAAAACAGAACTAAAATCTTTGAGAAAGAGAAAGGAAATGGAATAGAATTATGGGCAGAAAAATTACAAAGCTCACTCAGACATGATTCCTGTTTACCAAGAAACAATTATTTAAGAATTATCAATTTACCTTGTAAATATGGAAATTTTTAAAGAAGTAAAACGTAAAACTTCAAAAAGAAGTGCTTTGTATTTGAGATGAAACAATTTTATTAAAGGTAGGCAAGGCAAGTAATTAAAGATATGGAATAATATGTGAATTTTGAATATCATCAAATGATAATGAGGCCAAAAGGAAGAGATAAGGTTAAGTATAATGCTGTGATCTCAAGACTGTATATTAAAAGAAAGCACTGGTAGTGGAACCTGTGTGCCAAGGCAACTCCGTGAGAAAGTTCTAGAAGGTAAGAGCAGCCATTCCAGGCCAAGTTAAAGGTCTAGCTGGCTCAATGTGTTTTGTTTGACAATACCCAGTAAGGAATGTAACAGTGATTCCCTGGACTATTCTCCTGCCTTATAGTGTTGTAGGGGTCAGAAATTTTTATAAGTTGCCGGCAGAATTTGGGTGAATTCCTTGGGTAGCCCAAGGAATTTTTGACATCTTGTAAACTTTTGCTATTTACAGTTCCTAGTGAGAAAGTTTACCCACGTAACTGATAAATATCCTATTTTGGTTGTTTCATGCACACTGTTGGATCATTTTATCCAGTATTATCTTGCTCTTTGGTTTTGCCTATGATTTTTAGATTTGACCAGCAATTCTGAAGCCTCAGCTAGTAGCTGCTCCAAGCTTTGGACCTGCCACACTGTTTCCTGCAGAGTGTTTGTGTGTTTGTCTGTAGCAAATATGCACATGTGTATGTGCAAAAATGCACATCAAGTATGTATCTTCTGGTATTTCAAGTACCAAAAATACTGACAAGCAGTATTCAAGATACGAGTACACCCTGAATTTACACAGTAATAGTGTTTTCTCTAGTTCTTCATGCTTTTGCCTCAGGTTTGTAATATTCAGGTTTTCCTCTCAGCAGTGTAGTCCTGTCCCAGTAGGACAGACAGCAGCTCTGCACATGGGAAAGATGCTCAGAAATGGCTTTGTGTTGTGCTCAGATCTGGAGGTGATAGAAACTGCAGTGAGTCAAAGCCATAAATTTCACAGGATCAAGACATTTCAACGTTCCACTTCAAGTATATCATTGTTAATATGGATAAAAGATGCTGTAAATCAGGTGGTGAGTGTAAAAATGGAAAGCAAACTTTCTCGAGTGTTCTTTCCTAGTATTAGGTTGTAGTGTCAAGTGGTGTTCTGTTTGTTTTGGCCTTGGTTTTCTTCCCATAGACATTTTTTTCATTTGTAAACCTTCATGACCAGAATCTGTTCCTCCATTATGCCTCTGCCTAAGAAGAGCAGAGATTTAAGGGTTTGGGGGTTTTTTGTCCTTGCTGATTATTTTACATGCCAGTTTGAAGGAGAACCTGCCCCTGGGGGTAAGCAGGTTCTTCTGTGTGGCCAATGATATTAAGATATTGCAAAGGAGTTGCTGCTCTCCCATCCTGTTCCTTGCCCTATTTCAGACTTGAATTTTATTTGTTTACTATTGAGTTTCTCTCATGAGGTAACCCCTGCCTTTGTCTACCT
The DNA here is from genome assembly GCA_008033365.1 of Pseudorectes ferrugineus. NCBI lineage: Eukaryota > Metazoa > Chordata > Aves > Passeriformes > Pseudorectes > Pseudorectes ferrugineus. The sequence goes on along the minus strand of QWTY01032915.1, from coordinate 16,480 downwards.
TGTGTGTGGATAGCAATTGATTTCCACTCCCCCCTCCTCTTTAAACAAAATATTTTTCTAGAGTTTCTTACATGAAGAACAACCTATTTCAGAATACCAGCTGCTTCACCTAACTATCTTTCAAGTTTCTCTTGAGTCAGCATTTGGATGCCATTCTGCATTTAGGAATGTGGTTTTTGACCGCAACCAAAATAAAAAATATTCTTAGAAAAGTAAATTGAGAACTTGTGTACCTCTGGTTTCTTCTGTGCTCTGAAGTTCTGGTTCTTATGCATGCAATAAATAACACCTACTCAGCTGATAATCCTCACTAACCTCATCAGGCAGAGATGACAAGGTAAGAACTAGGTAGTGGCAGCTACTTATTTTCTAGTGGTATTTTAAAATTCTGCAGTTCTAGAAAATGTTTAAGACAAGACACTATTTGGTTTAAGTTGTTGAATTGAAGGTCATCTTTAAATTTAGCCTGGGAAGTTATTTGTAATTTATTTTGCGATTATTTGGAAGACTAATTTTTAAGATTGCCTTTTATATTTAGAGGAAGCCTAGCAACTGAACTATTATTTGTCTTGTTTTGTTTTTTTTTTTTTCTCTCTGATGAATTTTGGGAGAATGAATGAATTCTGTAATCATGAACAGCCTAATGCATGCTCTGCTGAAATTTGGATGACCCTGTTAAATCAAGCCTGTAGTGAACCAAGCCCTGTTCTTTGTAGGCAGTGCTAAGAGCAGGGACTGGTGTCCCTGAGGACAGTGCCAGTGCCACGCTGCTTGCCAGTGGCTCTTGTCTGCTGGAAACCCTTTCCAAGGGAAAAGCTGCTTGCTGTGATGTTCGTTTCTTGGTTGCTGCTGGATCCAGTACTGATCTCCTGAGCCTTTTCCTCAGGTCTCCTGTGTCTGTCTTAGGAGGCTGAGGGTATTGGGGGAGGAATGAAGAGGAATGGGTGTTTGGTGCGCAAACTGAAAAATGCGATTCGCATTTGGACAATATTGTCTGGCCTTATTCACTGCAATAATTAGACATTTATGAAAAGAGAGGCTGAAGTGGTACCATGCCAGATGAAATGTAATAGAAATCTCAGATCAAGTTGCTAGTACTTCCTTTTCTGGCTGGCTTTCAACTGTGCCTGTGAGCGCAAAGGAATGGCATGTATTTATACGTTTGTAAATAAGATCCCACACATTTTCCGCTTGAGAACATGCACTCGGACCTTTTATGGTCAGGAAGGGGTGTTTCCCTCTGTCTGTGAGCTGCCCAGAGAACTACACATTTCCAAGTATGCAGTTCAGAAACTTCCAGCTAACACTTTGTAAACTTTGGTTTAAATAAAGGAGTTTGGAGGATTAAAGGCAAAAGAGTAATTTTTTTTCTTTTTCCAGTAGTAAAATACTTTATGATAAACAAATAGGTTTTGAAGTTGATGTTTTTTGCTAACCTAAGTTGCCTGATTCAGGTTTATTTATAAAAACAGCACTAAGATCAAGCTCTCATGACTGTCTTCTTTTCAAGTGTCTATTTGTCAAGAGATTCAGTTGATAATGCCTTTTAAAAATATCTAAAACTCTTTCTGGATACTCAGTGTCAGTTGATCATAATGGATCAATAGTATCTAGCAATAATATTATTAGAAAAAAAACTCACAAACCAACAAAAATTCACCTAGATGAAAGGGAAATATTTCAAAAATAGTAGTTTCTTGCAGGCCTATTTCACCTATCAAAGAAATTTTGATACAATTTGAGTGATGTCCAGCCCTGTAAGATGAATGCAGAACACTTAAATGTCACTGTCAAAAAAGTATCCTTGCCTCAAGAAGGCACAAATAAAATAATTTACTTGAGTAGCAATTTAGCTGCAGAGAGCATAATAAATATGTTCTTTCTTTTATGTGAAATGGTGAAGTGTTTTAGGGAACCTGTAATGTGCAGCACAAAACGTGTCCAAGTGGGGTTTAATTTTGCATCTACTCTTTTGGGAACTGCAAATAGTCGGAAGCTGGATAGTTGGAAACACTTGAAATATACTACAAGAGCTGTAGTTTTTTTAGCTATTAAAACTGTTTTTAGTTCTTGTGCCATGATGCACCCAGTACTCCGCTCTAGCTTTTATACTAAAAAGTTTTAAATAGCTTTTCTTAAAAGCGGTTACTTGCTGTCTTCAGATTAATCAGAAAAAAACCCTTTAATACTTTCTGGAAAAGAAGAATGCCTACAGGAAGAAGAATAATCACTTGTTGAATACTAAAAGGGATAAGTTTCAAAATTTCCACTTAGTTTCCCATAGATGCATTGTACCACATGCATCTTTGTGCAGTGAGATGTGAGAGTTGCCATAGAAGTGTTTTTTGATTTCAGGACTGTTTAATTAGTTCAAAATAAAATGACAACAAGCTGAACATTGTAATAACAGTATGTATCATATGAGATGAGAATATATTTTCAATTATAGTGCTTTTAGGTGTTTTAAATATTCAGTTTCAAATCAAGATAATCTTTGGGAAGCTTTTTTTCTACTCAGAAAAGATGAATTGCATGTTATAGCCAGTTCACTTTCCCTTAGGCTGCCTTTGGTCATACCATTCTGTAAAGGCAGAATTGGTGCAGTTAAGTTCACAGAGGTCTAAATTTGCAGTCAGTGGAGACATCCAGAAAGGATTTGGCTTAAAACTTTGTGAGGGGGATGTGTGTAAGTTCTCAGAATCAGTCCATACAAGTAGGGATCCAGACAATTAAGATTACCTTGCAGGTGCTTTCATAATATAGGGAGCTTTCTCTCCAAGGTCATGTTCTTGCATTAACCGGTGCTGTGTAATCTTTGAAAATATGTAACCCTACCACAGATGAACCAAGAAAGTAATTCCTGTTCCAAAGAAGTAAAAATCAGTGGCATAGTAGAGCTTCTAGGGCACTTTCTCAACTTAAGTCTTCGCTACTTTGTGTAGGCCTAGAAATCCCAGTGCCACTAGTTAATTAGTGGTGTAATCCTGAACTTTGCTCAGCCAGAGGCAAGCAAAGCTATTACTTAAGTGGAAATAAGTGAGCGGGATTAAAACAGAGAAAATTGGGCCTCAAGGGGATCAAGTGTATTCTTAGAATTCAATTGTTGTCACTTAATGTGTTTAATTATCTCTCGATTCACAGGGCATGCCATGTGCAATTAGCTGGAGTTACAAATAACTAATCTGCAAATTTTTGAGTTAAAGCTGCCTTTTGATGTTACACTAAACTATGACTTCTATGAAGTATTTCTCTAGAAACCAGGACACCATTTTTTTATTTTCTTTTTTTTTTAGTTTTTGTTTCTCCTGCTTCTTTATATCAGTTTAATTACCTTTTGTGCTATTTTCCCATTTCTAGCTGCCTATAGTTGCTATTGGTATCATTATATGGTACGGGTTATTTTCTCTTCTGTGTGATTTTGTAGTTGATGTTGGTTAATGATGTCATTGCTGAAGGCAGGGGAATGACCTAGGTGACTTCTCAAAGGTCCTATTGACCTCTCTTTCCTGTGATTGCACATTAAACTTGTTCCTCAGTTAGCCATACAGTATCATTGAGCTGATTCATGTTTTAGGTGCAAATCACATGCATGACTTAATAGAAAGGAGCTGATTCTCTTATGTTAGATATAATGTGAGTACTTTGATCCTGATCAGGAAACTCTTCAGAGAGACTCTGTGCTGAAAGCTCAGCTGCTGCTTTGGTGCACTGCTAGATTGGGGTCAAAGTGTGGAGTATCTTGTAGATTCAGATCTATTTCTTCTGCCCCAGGAAGTAGTGATAGTTAAGCTGTAAAGGTATGATAAAATAAGGTGTTTTGAGATAACAACCTGTGCATTATAACTGCATACTCAAATACAGCTACAAAATAGTAATTTGAACCTGACTACCTGTGTAAAGTATCAGATTTCATATTAAACTGAAGAGCCCTGTTGTTTTGCATCTTATCTGTGCTTTTTTAGTGGTCTCTGTGCATGTAACATCAGTTTTTGCTCTGAACTACACAAAAATTTGTTTGGTTACTTAAAGGCTACCTCTTGCTTTGAATGATAATGAAGCAGATGGCATCCTCTATTACCACTGAAGCTGAAAACATGTTATTAGGGAATAAAGGAACAAAACTCTGCAGTTGTGGAATCATCAATGAAAAGTTCCAAAGACAAAACCTTTCTGTGATTCAAAGCCTTGTTAAAAATTCTGTTGGCTTTTTCCAAACTAAGCTGATAGGAAGGCTATATTTGTAAGCCTGGGATATTTGTGGGATCTGTGGTTGTGATGGTACCAAAGGGTTTAAGTTCAGTCTTTATTTTCAGATGTCTTCACCTTTAAAGCAGCAGGTCATTAGTTTTTTTGTTCCATGGTTGTTGGTTTTATATCTGAAATTAGGAGAGGAATAATTCCTAGCTGTCAGAGCCCTGAAATTGTTTGCACCATCCAAAAAGCTTAATACAATTTTTGTGATGGCCATGTATGCAGTGTTATTGTTCTTCCCAATAGCAACGTGATCTGCTTTTAAGTACAACTTCAGGATAGTCCTAACAGTCTTTTTATTGTCATTGTGGTTAGTTATCAGAAGTCTTGTATTTGAGTGAGGAGAAGGTAATCCAAAACCTTCCTTAATAACAGGAAATATTTGCCATTTCACCTCCAATACAAAGGAATTCATGTTTGCTGAAAAGCTGGGTCCTTCTAAAGGTCAAAACTGTGGAGCTGTTGCATCCTTTGCTTTCACAACTCCTTTCAGTTTTGTCTGTTTAGAGTCGACCTCTTTTACATTCCCACTGGGTAGGGGTTGGTTTGGGTTTTTGTGGTGTGGGTGGGCTTTTTCTTACTATGTGTGGGGTTTTTAATGGGATGCAGAAAAATGGTATGAAAATAAGATTTTAAAGCTTTTGGGCAGGAAAATTGAAGTCCTGTTTTTAAACTGATGAGGCAGGGAATGTGACACTGCATTTGGTATTACTAAGTTAGACTCAGCTAAAGTTGATTTTATTGCCAATTTTATATTTGTAATAGTATCCTCAGTTATTGCTCAAGTTCAGGGCTAAGGTTATTAATTTATTGAAATTGTAATGAAACAGAAGAATATTTTGGAGCTGACATAATTCAAAGTTGAAGTAATTGATGGAGACATTTTCTTTGTCTTCTGTTGTTAAAGTGCATGCAGTTCACATAATAGGCATGAGGAAAGGTGAGTTTTTGCTGTATTTTAAGGCATTTGACCTTGGCTGGAAAGTTTACTTCAATCTCAAGGTTTTCCAGGGTTTTTATCCTGCAGTTCTGGCCTAGGTAATTATTGTCATTTGTGCATATCATCTATGCCATCACTAAATGACTGTCCTATCTTTTTTCCTGCTGAGACAGGAAAGCAGAAAAGAGCTAAGATGACTTGGTACTCTTCATATTAGTAGTTCCTGACTACCCAAAAAGCTTGGTTCCTGTGAATATCCAGAAATACTCTGCTCCTGGCAAGCTGAGGTGATGCTTTTTCATAATATGAGCTGTCTCCAAATGCAGATGACTTTTTTTGCTGAACTTGCCAGATGGCTTTTAACTGAGTATTAGTCTGTACTTTATTCACGTTTACATACATATGCTCTTAGAAAACCACAGTGGCAGTGCCTCTTGCAGCAAAGAAATCTGCTGTTCTTTCCTCAAGCTTAGCACATGATAGGACAGACACAGGATTTTTCCTTTTTCAGAGGGATTTCAAACCTTGTGCCTGATATTCTTGGGGAAAAGCTGTAGCATGGCATTTCAGGATCCCTCCAGGAGTATATAATTTCATAAATTTGAACACATCTCTGACTGAGTAGAATTAAAATACGACTTAGATAGTCCTGGTGTTTAAATACCTTAGGACCTTCAGGGAGGAGATTTTGACTTGCAGATCTGAGTAGATCAGCTTTGAGTGGAGCGCTGATGTCTTTGAAAGAAGAGGGGCTTCTTTCAAAGCAAAATTCCCAAAAAGCACATCTTCCTCCACCATGGTGTTTTGTTTTCTTGAGTCTGCTTTAAGTCTTTTCATGGTACACATATTGATTTGAACTGGGATGAGTATGTGGTTTGATGTTCTTTAAATAAAGTTTTTCTTTCCAGGAGCCTAATACATGTTTTCAGATTTGTTTGGAAACCAAACCATATGCCAAACTTTTAGGTATGACAGCACCCATGAGATTTTTTTTCTTGTAACTTTCCTTTCACATTTTCATACTTTGAATGTATGATTTTTGTATGGTTCTTCTAAAAATTGATAGTAATTTCCTTTTTTAAAAAAAACCCAAGCCAACCAGCAAACAAAACCAATGAACACACGCTGTCACCCCAAAAAACAAGGCACATGCATTTGTCTGGCATTATTTTTGGTAAAAGTAAAATTTACACTTTTGATTCAGATTGTTCTATAAATGAATGGTAATCTGTTGAAAGAACAGTCTGTAGTGAGGAAAAAACCAGCACAGATCTGCTAAACATGGCTTTAAGATCTCTCTTTTCAAGGAGCTTATGAAAATGCAGTTAGGTTTATAGTATTTAAAATATTAGTCTTTGATAATTCACATTTCAATATAAGTAGATAGTAAGTATTGCTGTTGGTGGGATGCATTCATTATCATCTTATTCCATTTGGTAAATACAAACTTAAGAAAATAGCTGTACTCTATTCAGAGATTGTCAGTTGCTTCAGCTTCTAGACCTCATTTCACCATTATTCTCTTCCCCTCCAGCCTCTTCTTTTTTTCTCCTCTTGTTTGCATAAAGCCTACAGTGAAGTGTAACTTGAGGCCCATTGACTGTGAGATTTCCAGAAATCTGTTTTGCAGCTGACCCTTTGTGCTTTATTAAGAACAAAGCTAAAATACAAAACTTAGAGAATTTTGTCTGTGCAACAGGTAATAAATATAATTACAATTTAATGCTTGAAGCATTTTACTATCTTCAGAGACTCTGGTATTTGTTTCAAGAATTTATCAAATTTGCAAGAGAATTTGATACAGCTTTGGTTTCTAGAAACAAGCAAGCAAAACAAATGTGTGAAATAGAGTATTTATCACAGTTTGGATGGTACTGTGAGAGTATGAAATAATAGTTCTTATAGTAATAATAGTACTTATTAGGATGTATTGATACCTTTTTTCAGATGTATTGTGGATTTGAATGTAAAATAATGAAACCCTCTTGTTTAGAGATCTAGTGGAGATAAAGCAACAAATGTAGTCTTATTTTTCTGTTGTATGAACATATTATAATATTGAGTGTGAGTCTTGTAAACTCACAAATTTAAATGTGAATAAACAGTATTATACCTTATCAACTTCAATATTCATGGCAGCTGGTGGACAGACCTATAAAAAGAATGTTTTGAAAGCTGTGACTTGGTGGCTTTTCTGGTGCTCTGAAAAAACCCCATTTTTGGCCTTACCTAAGTGGGAGGAAAGTCAACTGAGGCAGTTCTGAATTGTGGCTTTTGAGATTCTAATTTTGTAGTTAATGTGATGTTAGAAATGCACCCAGTTCAACTGAACTCAGGGTTGGTGTTGACTGTCATATGTTATCCCAACTTAAAACTGAATTTATTTGCTAGAAATTTTGAAAGCTCAGTGTATATATAAATAAGAGAGTTGCAACTTCTCATAAAGATGACGGGTAGCTCCAATTTCCAGTTGTAACTTTCATATTGTTGAGTTTCCTTTGATGTAAATATCACTGACTTCTGAGGTATTTTACACAGGCCTTTTTTTTCCTCCTTTTTTTCAACATACAAGTTTGTACCAACACAGTTGTCTTGTTTGGTCTGTTTTGTAAATAGAAAAGTGGACTGTTACTATGATGGTCCTATTAAGAACTGGAACATGGATAAATATGTAGATTTTCAGTGTCCACAAAATTCTAAGCGCTTGACAAGTATATGAAAAAATCAGATTTTCATGTAATCAACTTGATGGAGGCCATTATATCTGAATTCTCATGGAAGCCATCTATTACAGAAACCCATTGTATCATATCATAAAAGGAAAGTTCTTTTGCTTTCAATTGAGGAGATGTTAAACCAGAGAGATAAAGAGGAGTAAAATTTAAAAGCTTTTTAATTTATCATCAAAAACGTGCTGTCAGCATTAAAATACTGCATTGGCATGAGAGAAAGGTGAACATTGTGCCCTGCATGTGAAGCAGTGGAGCACTGTTCCATTCAGCCTTTGTTCTCTTCTATAATAAAAGAGGAATGAGACCCTGTTGGGCCTGCATATTTCAGCAGAACCAGCCTCTGATCTTTTGAAGACAGCTTTACACAAGTTGTGGGATCATTCAAAGCCTGTGGAGTCAATCCCAATGAAATGTCTGGCCAAGAGCTTACAGGATCATTCTTCACGTGTAATTGCTAAGCTGATAAACTGTGATCATGTTCTAGACCTGTGAGTCTAGAAGGTATCTCATCTGCTGTGCTCTTTGAGGTCACGCCTGACCTACAAGCTTAGGTGGCAAGTGAAGAAATAATTCAGAACACCTGCATATCTTAAAAGGTGTGATGTTATGTAGGAGATGAGTTTCCTTTTCTCCGCAGGAAGGTGAATACAACTGAACTGTTATGTTTGGTGCTTCCTGTTGACTTGATTATTACCTTTTCCAAGTTGGTGGCTTTGCAGTGCGACTGGAGTCCTGAAACTCTATCCCTTGCTTTGGTGAGAAACCACTAAATAAGTAGAGCTGATTACAAATTGCAAAATGTTTTTGCATCTACAAAATAAATCCTAGAGCTGTCATCTTCTCTCCTGTGCCTGTCCCGTCACCTCTTCATGTTTCCTTTTTTTCTTTCTCTCTTTTTCAATGCTACTTTTATTACTTAAGCTCACACAGGTGGTCCTGTCAGGCTATAAAAGTAGTTGCTTGACCAATATAAAGAGACTGCCTGAATAATGATGGTTTTTACATTTAGGACTGATCTTGCTTAGAAATCCTTACATAGGATTTATGCAAGAGAGCAATAAATTATATGTAACTTGTAAAACATTCTGGGATACACATGGGATACAAGATCAGTCAGCAGCAAAAATTTTCCCATGAGTGGTGTGTTTCTAAGGTATCTGGCAAATTGGTTCATCAATCTTTCCTGTTTACCCTTTAATAATGGTGATAGTTTACTTTACATATTATTTTTTGGGGTAAAGTTTGTTGAACAGTCCTCAGGATCAGGCTGAAGCTTTTCTGGCTTGAAAGAAAAAAAAAAAGGAGACTTGTGGAGATATGTTAAGCATGTTACTAATTAAAGCAACAGTTTAAAGTGAATGCATGGGACAAATTTATAACATGTGTATCCTGTGGCCCATGAGCTTCTGTTAAAATCTGATTTTTTGTGTTTCTACTTTTTACCGTCAGTGAAGTTTATATTTTTCAAAATGGACATGTTCTGAAAATTGTTCTTCAACAAGTGCTGAAAATAATGGGAAATTAAGAAACTGTGCTGATGGAGAGGTCTTGCAATATAGAATGGGTTGGATGAATGAAAAATCAAAAATAGTAGTCTGCAGACACTGGAAATCCATGAAACTGGCAACAGTAGCAGACCTTGCTACTTTGTTTTATGCAGAGAGTCTTGTTTTGGTTGTTGGTCCGTCAAGAGGCACTGTTGCAGTTGCCTGACTCTGGCGGGCCTTGAGAGATACGGATTAGTTTTGAAGCTAACACCCAACAGAAAATAAAGTCAAACACTGAAGTATAACTGTCCTGAAAAAAAAAAAATCTATTTTTAGCTTGTTACTATGAATAAGACTTGGGTTTTGGGCAAAAATGTAATAAACTTATAAAATCCAAGGCCTGGATTTTTTTTTTCCTTGAGAGGTGTGTACACGTGTATATACATGTTTGTATATATATTTTTTTAAAAAGCATATATATGTATGTATATAAAATATTTTTCTGTGAAATGCTGTAAAAACAAAACTTAGAGTTTAGATGATGATTTTGAAGGACAACCTTTGAACCTGTCTGGAATCAAGCAAAGTATTTAGAAATAACTGTGGTTAAGTGACAGGTTATCTACAATGTGCTGCAAATTTGGGGATGCATAAATTTATGCATATGGTTGAATCTTTGGACCTATAAGTATGTAAACACACAAAACTAGCAATCCTTTTGAAATTAAACATCGTAAACCATTCCATTCCAGATTGGTTACAAAATACTAATCTCTATCCCTGTAAAAGCAGGAATTTACTGAAGGAACATGGGCAAATCTTTAGCACTGGAAATCTGAGCAGTGTCCGTGTAATATTGTGCATGCTATTTAAATAACCCATGAATTAGTCACACATTTATCAGCTTAACATTGCGCTATTCAAAACTTCACACTGGACAGCAAACATTGAATCCCATAAACATTTTTCCCAAAAGCTAATATATGAGAAGGCTTACTGCTGCCTTTTTTTAAGGGAAGAAAGGAAACAAAACCCACCAAACCCAAAAAATCCAGCAGAATAGTGAAAGGTTTGTTAAGAATATTTTGAACTGGTTTTAAATTTTTGTATGTCAGTATTAATCTCAGCTTTCACTAAAGTGCTGTTGTCGCATTATGTACTCCATTACTTCGGATTTAGATCCCATACTGATTTGATGTGGAAAACATAGAGATGACTCTTTCCCAGGAAATGAAAGGGTAGGGTTTTTTTTTCCTTGTCCTCTGCTATGCTCGTGTAAGATTGCTGCAGTCACAAAGCAGCATTTCCATTTACCTGGATGAATCCTGTAGCTCTGTGGCTGTGTCTGACCTGACACAAGTAGTCTGAAGAGCTATGGGAAGCAAAAAAGTTACAGGTCTGTGCCAGGTATTATATATAAAGCTAATTTTCTTGCCAATTGCTGGCTGCAGCGATCAGTTCTTCCACTCCGTGTATTGGCTGTGATTGCATTACTTGTGGGTTCTGTGAGGATCTCTTAATTGCATGAAAATCGTCCTAAAGACTTCAGAATACCTGCTTCGTTGTCAGATAATCATCACGATGGGCTTGTTAATTTTCAGGCTTAATGAGATACCCTGAAAAGTATCGGTCTCCTAATTAGTGCCTGTGACATAAAATCTGCAAAGCACTACAGGTATAATAATGGGTATTTATCTTTTTTGAGCTGGTACTTTTGTAGCCTGCTCTAGCTTCTCAGCAGCCCTTTCCGAAGGCTTTCCATGACAAAGGCCAGAAGCAGGGTCTAGGACACGAGGTTGCAGTGAACAAACAGCAACCTTGTCACCTTTGCAGAATAAAACATGGCATGAGTATCCTGCTTTAAAGCTTCTTTTTTTTTTTTGGTCCTATTAGAGTTAAACCTGGTGACAGTTTCAGGCTTGTTACAGGGACATAGTGCAGTTTGTTGTTCTTTTCTTTTTTTGTAATGATTGTGCTTTCTCCTGAAAGTAACAAATATGATAATTTCAGTGTCACTCACTGTAACAGTGCCCGTACTATATCTCCTGCTAATGATACAATGCTCCAAATTCTGTATACTTGACAATTGTATTAATGACAAACTTCGGACTATTGAAACATATACCTCTCTTGATTTTAGCCTGCATTTCACATATTAGTTCACATGTTCATGTGAAATTGGAGTTAGTTCTCATACCAGAAAATGTAGTAACACATGAATGTATTGGCCTGAAAAGCTGCATTTTGCTTCACTGGGCTGTGTCTTTTCTTTCCTACCTTACACCTATGGAAGACCCATTTTTTTGGTTAGTTGTGGTTTTTTGTTTGGTTTTTTTTAAGCTACAAATAGCCTCAGACAAGTAGTTTAAAAACCAAATGAATAAATCAATTTAAAAAAACCCTATCAGCTGTGTAAAATGGTTGTGCACACAGAAAATACACCTTGGTGCCTGCTGAAGTCATTGGAAATATTTTCCTTGACCCCAGTGAACCAGTGATCCTCGTTGTACTTCTTTGGACCTCAGAACGTGGCTCTGACCGAGGAGTCCCCGCTTGTGTACGCCTCAGGAAACAGAGACAAAGAATATGTTTCTTGGAAACATTTTCCCCTTAAAAATCCTAAGGGAAGGAAACAAAGCCTGAAGGATAAAGTTGGCATTTAATCTCTACATGTATTGGGTAGCCTTAGATAGGTAGTGGTGCTCAGCTCCCTTGTTCAGTGTGTTGGAGGTGACTTCTTTGACCCGAGTATTGTAATCAGCTGTTCCCGCAGCAGAGACCCACCACGCACATCTTAGTAACGGGCCCCCTGTGGAGAAGCAGTGGTTGAGTGCTCTGAAGTAATGGATTTAATCTCTGCATAAATCTGAAGCTCTGTAGATAAACATTTCAGCTAAAGAGTGTGCTAAGCTCCAGCTCTGTGCTCTCCTCCTGCAGACAGAGGATTCTCTCACTCTGCTTCAGTGAGGTGTGTCTTTGTGGTGTTCCTCGTTAGCCTGGTCACAAGTCCAGTGTTAAGCTGCAAAATAATGTGTTCTGTTTCTTCACAGCACTGTATTTTCATCCATCCTTGTAGAAGATCACCCCATAAATTACTTTTCTCAAGTAATATACTGGGAAGTTTTGGTGTACAGTAGTATAGTCACTTGAAAAATTTTATGAGGTTGCTTACTAAAGGTTTGGTTCTGAATCCCAAAGTGCCTAGAATGAATTAGGCTGAATTCACAGCAGGAAAAATTTCTAGATAAAAAGGTGTTAGCAAGTGGTACTGTGGTGATTGAGTGTGGTCCCTATGCCTTCATGTATGGAAGGATATAGACAGATAGGGAATATGTGAGAAACTGATATGGAAAGGAATGTAAGAATTAATCAGGGAGCATGAGAAAAGGGAAGATTTCAGTTCCTCTTCTGTAGAGGAATGGCGAAATGAAAGAAAGGGGAGATAAAGAAGCACAGATGCAGAAGATGATAAATAAACCTTCTTGGGAAAGACAAAATACTGGATAAACTGGGATGACTGGGATAAAATTGCAATTGATTGAAATAATTTGGTGTCATTCAACTTCACCTATGGTTACTGTAAGTCAAAACATTTAATCTGGAAAAAGCAGATATGTTGCTATACTGCAAAGCAGCCCATTTTCAGAGCTCATTTTGAGAAGATGAAGTAGACTTGTGCTAAAAAGGCATTTTACACGTTGTTTAATACTTCAATGTCTTCATATTATAAATACAATTAAGCCTGCTTTTTCTCTTTTGTTTAGACCCTTTTTCAGGAATGAAATACCAACCAAGAACTATGACTGATTTGACATGTATTTTGGTTACATTATTATTATTATTATTATTATTATTATTATTATTATTAATAAGTTATTCAATACTTTTAAACAATGTTATTGACTCTGTGTTGTGGTACATACATAGAGATTTTCTGTATAACACAGATTTTTAAAATGGAATACAGTTTATAATTTCCTCAGAATGTCAAGTACAAACCAGTTATTCTCAGCAGTAAGAAAATGTGGCTTTTTGGCACTGGAACATTTCTGTTAAAGTTTCCCTAATGCAGACTACCTGCTATTCTGATGTATCTGTATTTTTGCTAGATACACCTGGTGTGGGGGAAATGTGCTTGTATAGCATTGTGTGACATTGCAAACTTGAGCTTCCTTTCTTTCATAGCTGCTGGTTGAGGCACAGTTGTTTTTTGAAAACATTTGAATTAATATGCATTTTTTCAACATCCCCAGGAACATGGGATACTGGAAAACATACCTGAAGTAGCAGTGATATTTCTTGTGAGGTTATCTGCTCTTGTGCAGTGCTCACATTATTTTAACAACAGGTTTTTTTCTTTTGGAAACCCTGTAAATATGACTACACTACAAGGGGGTTGTGTGATTTAGTTTTTCTCTACTATGTTGATAATTATTTTTGTTTCTGTGGGTTAGGTCCACAGTTTGGAGATTACAAAAGTAACAACTGTAGGACAGTTGATAATGAAGTAGTACTTTACTGCAGTAAAGTGAGAATGTGGAGACTTGAGCAAATTTCAGAGGTATTAAAGATTGTATCTTCCAAGTCCCAGTCTTGGATTATGGCAAAATGTTACCTCAAAGTTACATTCATGTATGTTTTTACTCTTGAAAGGCTCCAAAGTTCATCTGATGTAAACTAATCATCTGTACTAGGGCAAAACATTTTGCTGAAGCGTTTATATGCAAAAGAAGGATTTGGAAGACATTATATATATATATTTATTTATATCTAAAGTCTTCTTTAAAGAAAGTTATTTTTCCATAGGATGACTTTTCTTTCAAAGCAGTAATTTTTATAAAGGGTGTCATGTTGTTATATGTTCATACAATATGTATAACAAGAAATTCTGTATATGCTTCTTATGTGTGAGAAACAATTACAGAATCATACAGGTTGGAAAAAACCTCTAAAATCAAGTCCCACCCTTGACTGGTCACCACCTTGTCAACTAGACCATAGCACTAAGTGTAACATCCAGTTGGTTTAAATGCACAATTCTAAAACTGTGAGCATTGAAGTATTGCTCAGTCCTAATGCCGTGCTGTGTGCATCTTCACTTTATTTTGCAGTGGGTCTCTAATGGAAGGATAAGTCAAACAGCCCCACAAATCCATATCCCTTAAAAGTTTCTATTCATTTTAGATAGTGGAATGGAAGAGAGAATACAAATAGGGCAAAAGAGAAAATATATGTTTTTTTCTTGTGTGTGTTGTGGATTCTTGAGTTTTAAATGTGCAGTGTCCACATCAATTCTCAGAGCCTCTACCTTAAATTGAAGCTTATTTGAGGCAGGGATTATCCATGATGACTTTTAGAATGGTCCTTAACTTTCATTGTGGTATAGAGCAGTAGAAAAATTATTTTTAGTCAGGCAGCTCCTCACTGTCTCTGTGGCTGGATGTTCTGTGTCTCAATTTGAATCTTCCACCGTTGTAGCTTTTAGTGGTTAAAAAGTAGATTATTTTTATAGAAGTAAAGAATTTGATGCCTCAGATTGTTCTTTTTAAATTGTACAATATTTTTGATACATCAATCAAACTCTATCTTTAAAGGCACCAGAATTTTTTGGTTTATTTTGGTTTTTTTTTGGTCTCTGAAATTCCTTTAGCAGACCAGACAGAGATGAAAAATATGGAGGACGTGAGTAGGCTCATAATGAAACAGAGTAGATGTTTTCTGCTGAGCTGAGTTTACTTTCTGCAGTATTGAATTAGGAGGCAAATCAAATTCAGAAGTGCTGACTTCAGTTCACTTAGATCTGAGAAGGGTAAGGCTGAAGCACAGTGGTAAGATTGTATTATGGTTTCCTGGTATTGTTATCAGAAAAGGAGGTGGAAAATGTGTGCTGCAAACTATGAAGACCACAAAAGGAATATTTACAGCAGAATCAAAAATGAAGAATTTCTCTGAATATTTTTTCATAGACGGATAAAGAAAAATGAGTACCTGAAAGCCAAGAACCAAGAAATAAAGATAGAAGATGAAAACATCACTTTGATAGCACTAGAACATGGAAATTCAATCCAAGGAAGAACTAGTGAACAATAGTGGTGTCAGAGAGGACTGTGAAGCCATGTGGTACTAAAGAAAGACTTTTTCAACTTCCAGAGATGCTGGGCAGTTGTAACTTCCCTCGTCTAAACTATGGGACTCCAATGAGCTTGGTTTTGGAGCTGAGTGCTGTTATGACTTGGATAAAGCTCAAAGGAAAGTTGCAGAGTTATTTATAGCAAATTATGAGCTGAATATGTGTATTTTAGCTAAGCAATACCTAAGGCAAATGTAATAAACCTTAAAACAATTGAAATTGCTTCAGTTCTAGGGAAAAAGGAAATTTATTTAGGTGGGTATGAGAAGAAATGGTAGCTAGACAGACAGGAAGAAAGGAAAAAAAATGAGACATTATTATGAGTAATAAAGTGCAGTTTGAAAAAATACATGAAATTTTGTGGTAGTTTTCTGAGTGAAGTGGAAAATCTATTTACTGGAGAAATTTGCAACCACACATGCTTTTATTCTCCTGCTTTTTCTCCTTATTTCCATTTTGCCTGAAAAGAAATATGAGGGCAACTGTTGTTCTGCCTTCTGAACTTGCAGAGGGACAAGTTCAGTTGTCTTTATCTCAAAATGTAATGGTATATTAATACTTGGCACTTCCCCTTCTAAGTCTGCAAATAACCCGTAGCTATTTAAAAGGGCCTGGATAACTTGAGAGCTCTTAAACAGATGTAGTTCATGCTGTCAGTGTACAGCAGCTTGAAAAGTGACAAATTGTCCAGCTAGTTTCCTGAATGCACCTGGGAAGAACTGAGGTTGTCGAGTGATGGGTTGAAGATGCATCTTCCACTTCCCTCAGAAAACTGCCAAATAATTTCATGTATTTTTTCAAATTGCAGAGCAGTAGCTCTGAGAAGGCTTTAAGCATCCCTACTTGCATGTTCATTCCCATGACGCTGCTTTCTTCTCCCATGTGTGCTGTTCAGAATTGTTCCTGAGGCAGCTACAGGTACAACAGACAATTCTTAGTT
>QWTY01032914.1:0-10505 GCA_008033365.1 Pseudorectes ferrugineus | reverse complement strand
GAAAGTGGGATAAGCAAGTTCAGGTGTTCAAGTCTCTGCCCTGTGTGTTTCATTATTTAGAAAGGTGTTTCTAATACCTCAGATGAGCACCTGGTTATTTTCAGGTTATTTGTTGGTGTCTGCTGGGCCTGTCCCCCCAAAATTTTCTTCTAAAACTGTGGAGGTCATTAAGTTTACAAACTTTGGATTTGATAAGTTGGCATTCTCTTACAAAGACTTCTGGTAAAAGTATCCAGTGAACTCTAGACTTGTAAGAAAAGATTTTAGAGCTTAGGAAATTAATTTTACTTACAATAAACTATAGTTTCCGAAAACCGTCCTTTCATTGATATAGTATCAAATAGTATAAGCTATAACCAAGGTGGAAGGAGATAGTAAGGAGCTCACTGGGAATGACTATCCAGTTTATTGCTTGTTGTATTCTGTTAAAATGTAAAGGTTTTGAAACAGAAGGTTTAAAAACCTGCAGAATAGCTGTATTTTATCCCTAGGCTGGTATAGACCTTTCAAAGGATGGAATGCAGTACCATACGGGGAACCTGTCTCTGGGTTTTCAGGAGTGCTCTGATTCTGTTGAAAATACTTAATGTGGTGGAATGAGAAGGGAGGAGAAGGACTATTGTGCTGCCTAGTCAAAATGACAAACAGCGTATCACACGTTGCAGTTTTTATGTGTTCTTTGGCAAGAACAACTCATTTTCGTCTGAAAAAGCTTATTCTGAAGAAAAATGTAAGATGCATTAGAGGCACAGAGGTTTTCACTGCATTGCGTGATGGACTGTAAATACACCCAGCTGACATTGTGAAACATCCTCAAAGTAAGTCTCTGTGTGTTGGGGTGAAAATTCAGCCCAAAGGGTTGTAGTTTACAGCCAGCTCTGCATTTGCTGTGGTCTTGGATTAACAATGCCAAACACGAGTGCATATTGCAATAAACAGTGAACAGAAAGATGCTGTTCTGTATGGTTTGCCTTTTCACTTTGCACTTGGTGACCTCTGTCTTGTTGCTAATTTTTCATGACATGGCTAAGACACTGTTTATATTTTCGTTTCCATGCCGTTAGAATAGGTCTATAACTAAGAATGATTGAGTCATTATTAATAATTCCCTGAGTTATTTACTTTGGGAAGTGGAATGTAAGGTAAATGCCCACCTCTGTATCCTAATGATACTCAATACTTAAGGGAGCTTATTTGCCTTATTTCTATGGTTCTTTCCTTTTTTATGTGTGTCCTCTGTACCTGGCTGATGATGGTTTTGGGACAGCAGTGGATGTGCTGCTGGGACAGTGCCTGGACATAGCGTGTGGCTTGTGCTAAATTTGTCAGTCAGTGGCAGTATTTCCTTATAATCTTCCAGCTCTTCTTAAATTAAATCTTATAATAATCATAAAGCAGATAAATATTTGAGCAGGATTCCAGGTCTCTGCTGCCATCCAAGAACTGTCAGCAGCAGTCTTTCTAAAGTAGATGCCAGACTCAGGCAGAGGGCCTTCTGTCAGCAGGTGGGAGCAGGGGGGAGCAGATGTGTTTCCTGGAGAGCAGCCTGGTTTGCCAGCACACAGAGCTTCAGAAGGGTGGGTGAGCAGTGACTGCTGGGGTCACTGCTGTGGGTTGGCAGTCCAGACAGACACCCTGTGTGCTCCCCAGTTTGACACTAGTGAAGATAAGAGTGTGTGCACTGGTAGTGTGCAACACCACCCCACAGTGATAAACGGTTTTGGGGGGTCACGTACAGGAAGCTGTTGCTGTCTTATAAATTTCTAGCTTGCTTGTGCCAGCCAGCTTTCTTTCCATAATTCTGCTGAACTCCTCACCCTGGTCCACTTTTGGTAGGTCCTGAATGAGCAAGAAAATGGAGCCCTCTGAGTCTGACAGAGTGAAGCTGAGTGACATTCAGCGGATGCTCCTGCAGGCTGAAATGGCTCACCTTGTATCCTGCAATAAACACAAACTCACGGGTTGTGCACTGAAGTGTTAGAGCTATGAAAAATGTGCAAATAACATTGATCACATGCTAGATCAATTAGACCTTCTGTGCAGTGGGCAATTAGTGTTTCATAAAGAAACCAGAAGATACACAGTCATATGTATTTATCAGAGAGGAGAAGAAAACATCTGCTGGTGTATGAGTCTTGATTAGACCCAAAGGGGAATCTTAGTTTCACTCCTTTTTAATGGTCCAATAGCTAAAATCATTCTTTCTGCCTTACTTAAATGCATTTGGAAATAGCTTCCCACAGTGCCTGAAGTGGTTTAATTACATCTGATGTGGTTAGAAGAGGTCTCCAGCTTTGTGTGATACAGCTTCCTCTGTCTGAGAGGACGTGTGCTCGCTGATTACACCTACAGTGTCTCCTTTGCCTGGCACGCTCCTGGTGATTTACAGTGTGGCTGTGGCTCAAGAGCTCAGTGGGACAGGTCCCTTGGTGTGCTGGATGCACCTTGGCATTGTGCTGGAGTGCACTGCCTGGCTTGTGTCTTACTGCCTCATGTCCTGCTTGGTGTGGAGCTCCAGGAGAGGTTGCAAAGACAGAAGTGTATTACCCCTGTGTTACTGATAGGGACCCTCCAAATACTGAAGTGTGGCCTTTCAGGATAAAAACTCACTAGCAAGATCAGGGAAGGAATAATATTTGCTTTATCTTCCACCCTTCTTTCCCCCAAATAAGATTATCTTTTTTGTTTCACTTATATTGCTCTTTGTCAAATCCAAAGTGGGATAGTGAGAACTATGCATTAAAAAAATGAATCCAGTAAATTTTCTTCACAATGTGTTGATGTTGGAAGGAATCTTCTGCATATATCTGTAAGAAATGGTCCTAGGATCCATGCGAAGGCTAGGATCCCTGCTTTTTAGATACCAGAATTCCTATAGCTGTCCTTCATAATGTTCCCTATGTGGATTCTCATTGCTCTACTGATATTATTGAGCTGAGCCCCAAAACTTCCTCTTACAGAGAGACTGTTTAAGGTCTTTGCCTCTATCCAGCCACCGCCTTCATCACGAAATCTGTTGGATTTAGAAAGATTAGCCCTCTTTAATTTTAGTTGAAATGAATCAACTGAAGAAATTATTACAGGCATTATGAATGCATAAATCTTTCTTCCTTACAAAACCAGGCAGAAGCCCCTCATTATACTGAATTGTCAGTGAAGGAATTTGAAGTTTGAGTACTCTGGTCAAATTTTGTTACAAAAGCCCCGCAGAAATGAGAGTTCTTCCTGAAACTTCCAGAGGTTCCCCGCCTTCTACAAAATGTGACATTAACATACATGTTTCATGGGAGATAACTTTAATCCTTCTCTGACAAAGACCCAAATATTTTTAATTTAATTTTACTTGTATGGTATGATCTGCTTCCTGTTCTAGGAAACCAGCAACCAAGCTGATAATCGCATATTTCTGCTCACATTTTACCCTTTTTAACTGAAAATATTTCATAGGAGGGAAGTAACAGGCTTACAGGTGTGTCCAGAGACAAGGCTGTACATGGCACATCAGTCCCCAGTGGAGATTCCTTTTGCTGTAATTGTTGCTAACAGGCATTCTAGCAGGTGAAGTGGAATAATTAAAATGGCAACTTCAGCCACGTATTAAAAAGATATGAAAAAGGTGGTGAAAGCCCTTTCCTGTGATGGTCTGCTACGGATGTCACAGCACCTGAACAGCTCTTTGTTCAATAAAAATGCTTTACATCTTATTCTTCCAGCCTTCGCTTTGCGAGTGAAACACAAGACAGCCTCCTGGCAAGTAGGTTTGTATATTTTTCCTGTGCCTTTTGTATCCACAAAAGGTGTTAGTAAACTTTTCTGTGCAGTTTGTCAACACAACCTTTCTTTAGCAGTTAATATGATCTACTTCAGCTGTGATCTGTTTAGTTACATTTTTAAATGACACGCTGGAGCAAATTAGATTAGGCTTGTTTTCTTTGTTGAAAAATGGAAAGCACAAAATCCAAGACCTGTAATATCTTGAATTACCTCAGGACCTGTTTCTGTCACGCTTAAACAAATCTGCTACAAGGGCATGGCTGCATCAGTGGTAGCTCTCTAAAGCTGTGCTGGTTTAGAAATCAGAAATTGAAGTGGTTTTAAACAGATTTGTTTTTTATTTTATGATCAAAACATTTGGGGTGGGAAACAATTTGTACTTTTTCTGAATACGTGAAGAGTGACATTTGCTAAATTCTGCATTCTGGTTATTCTTTCTATCTTGAAGATTTTTATTAAGTTGTAACCACATAGGAAGTGGTACTTGTCACAATATAATTGCATATTGGAGATTCATGTAAGTTCCACACCTTGAATCCACAAGTCGAAATCCCAAGTGATACTATCACTCATCTTCCTTTAAAAAACAAAGAAGGGAATAACACAAAACCCCCCCCAAAAGTACCCAAACCCAGTGATACCCAATTATGCTCAAACATCTGAGTTATGTTTTAAAGAGGAGAATTAGTCTGTTCTATGCAGTGTGTAAGAGTCAGTAGGCTTTTCCTATGTTATTTCTTATCCCAGTCTTTGTGTGGGTTGATAACGTGCCTGAATCTTAGAGAAAAAAGAAGAAACAGACAAGGAAAACAGTTTTTTGTCTTAATTGGTAAATGAACTGCAGTATCTGTATCTAGCATGAAAGCAGCCATTGGAATTGCACAGTTGGCTATCCATTTTGTTTCTAGGAACTGACAAATGTACAATTTGCGATCCTATGTAATTATAATCTGATTCCAGAGTACTGTAATTTCTACCAGTATCTAGAAATATATAATTTGAGCATAAATTTTTGGTAGAGAATATGCAGGGATTAGTGGCACAACCTTAATGAGAATTACACTGCTTAATTCCTTGGATATTATGCTGGTATTGTGTCCTTTATCTATTTTGAGAGGTCATATTATACTGAAAATCTGTAGCAGTACATGAACAGCAGAGGATACTTGTGGCTTTGCGTGAGAGCTGTCCATCAGTTTATAAAACATGCTACCCCATTTGCTTAGCCATTGGCACATGGTGGAAAAAAATGCTTAACTCAAGTAAAACAGTTTAAAAAATAGTAGATTGGATCAATGCTAAAATCTTTTTCATCCAATTCCTTTGGATATTTTGTTACGGTCACGAGTGACAGCTGCTTGCCAGTTTAAGAAAAACAAACACTTTTAGAGTTGACACAGCTTTTTAAATCTAATTATCTTATGCATGCTTTATTTCAAAGACAAGGTTACTCTTTTTGCATGTAGTATATTTGTGCAAATCTTAGGAGTTTTCAAAACAATAATAAAAAGCATCTTAAGCATCTTAGTGTGTTTTGGTTTGTTTTTTTTTTTTTTTTTTTTTATTCCTCCTTGGTTACTGTTTGATGGCACTGGTGAATATTTGACAGGCAGTTTAGAAAGCAAAGATAAAAATGAATGATTTTTTAATCAGCCTTTTATTCTGGTATTTACTGTTCCGTGTGCTATGAGCTTTTATTGTGCAAATACTTAGCCATTTGAGCAGGTCTAGATGGCAATATTGATGTCCAGCTTTAATAAGTTGTGTTAGTTCAGGATCAGAACCCTAAAACTTAGGTGGTGGGCATATATCAGACCCTATTTCCAGTCTGATTCAAATGCAGTGAAAATGATGTTCCAGAGTCTGAAATGTCTTGCCTGGGGGACTGACTTTGCTCTCAAACAGTACCATGCAGACTATTCGTGTGACAGTGTTTTGAAGCCCAGAACAATAACGTGAAAAAGGTAGTTGCAGTTAGAAATATGAATTAGTTGGGTCATGATCATTAGCTCTTAATTTTTCAGTGACTTGATAACTGTGTCAGCTATAAGCTGCATACTGCAGAGGAGATTTTCAGCTGGAAATCCAAAGCTTTTTGGGGACACGGATTCCACGTTCTCTGAAGCTGTGAGTCTGCAGGCTGTCTTGACTCCTCTGCCACAGCCTTTCTCAAAATTCTCATTTCTTGCTGGCAGCACTCATTTTTGCATGTTTTATACATCTCATAGAGCAAAATTGTGTGTCCTGAAAGGAATTGCTATATCAATTAACTGCCCAACACTGAAAGAATCCAGCATTTGAGTCATACCAGTTAATGATGATAATTTTCCAGACTGTATTAAAAAAGGTAGTAGTTTTCCAGATTTTCTCTCCCAGTGTTTTTTTAATATATATATATGTACATATATCTATGCATATATACTTAAATATGAGGAAATAATGCCTTGTATGGTTTCTGTTGAGACATCAAGCTGGATAGAGCAGATAATGTATTACTTTTCTCAAGTTATCACAATTCTTAATAATTAAATGCTTTTTTAATATTTTTCCATTTATACATCACTGTAGCAAGGCATTTCACTTAGCTTTTTGTAGCACTGCACAATGTACTATGAAGTGTTGAGAGAATAATCCAGAGTAATTATTAGACTAAATGATAATTTCATTAGAGGCAGTTAAGGAGAACCAGATGAAGATGATTGTCAGATGTAACAAAAATGGTCACAGAGTAGTCAAGAAGAGGTATAGCTGGGATTCTGATGATTCATAATGAACGTTGAACTAAAAATATTGCAATAACAAATACCTGACCTGTTTTAAATTTGAGTAATTCATTTGAAATACTTAAAGCTGATATGCTAAACTAGGTGTATAAATTCAAATTGGTGAGCATGGTTAATGTTTATGAAAAACAAAGATGACTGAATTTTATGCAATGTACATAACTTCGTATGCTACAAAAAAGAGGTGTGCTGCATGAGAATACTGAGACTGTTACTTGATGTGACACTTCCAAGTACTCGTAAATGTGGTGAGTACATTTTGGTATTAAAAGGACTAAATTTTCTTCAATTTGAAACAGAAAAAGCATGCCAGCGTATTTGGGGTTAACTAAAGTATAGCCAGAATATATAAATATGAGTTTAATGGGACAACTTAGTTTTTTTCCCAAAATGTGTCAAAAAGTACTATTTTTTCCTTTTCCTAACACAACCTATGACATGTGACATGTATAGAATTATCCCATGTTATGTTTTTCCCCTCCTGTTTATTTTTTCTCTACAACTATTTTTACTAGAGCAAGTAAACTCCCTTGGCTGGGAGTTACGCACAGATGTGGAGAAAAACATTTAGTGTAACAAAGGGAAAGAAAAGCTGGTATGTGTTCCAATAATGTTGGAAGGGGCCTTTAAAGGACACATTGGAAAGCAGAGCTAGAAAATAGGCTCTCATTGTACACAGACAAGGTGGGTTCACAGCTGCAGAAAACTCCCTGTGTTGTGAAGTTTTCCTGCTGCTTCTTAGGTCTTGAGAGTAGATTCCATTTACCCACACTTGGTTGCACACAGAAGCAAAGGAAAGAGATTAGCTTAGTTTTGAAATGGAGAACAGTGCTCTTCAGGTTGTTTACTCACAGGACTGTCTTTACACAGGGAACTGATAAATTGGAAAAGATTAAATATGTAACTTGTTTTGAAATGATCTTCGAATGCTGTAGGCATCGCCAGGATTGAATACCTCTGTCTTAAAAATAAACAAAGAGGGCGGGGGAAATCACCATCCCAACCTTATTACTACTATGGTTTTCTAAGATTTATTAAAATCTGAGAAAGAATCTCTTTCTGTGCAGGCACTGTGTTTGCACACTGAAAACAATCCTCCATCTTCAGGAGTTTATAATTAAAAACCCCAACCTGGAGGGATTTATACATATGCAGCTTTTTATGCAATGTGAAGTTAGTGGGAACATTTTCATGAGATTGAATTCATGGTTTTGGGGATTCAGGGCCCAGGTGTGAAGATCAGGCTGTATGGAATACCTCATCTGCATAGAGTGCTGTTAGAAATTATGACTTCATTTTCATTATAGGGTACAAAATATAGGCAAAATGGTGTCTGCTGCTTTTGATAGCCATCAGCATCTTGCCAGTCTTGAAATCCATATCGTGTACTTAGGCACTAGGATCTGACAAACTCATTTTCCTCTGAAAATGCTGTCCAGGATTATCAGTATTTGCTACTAGTATAGAAGGTAATACAGAGAAAGAACCCAAATCAAAATGAAAAATCTGCTTTCCTCAGTTCCAGCAAAAGAGTACTAGGTTGGATTATAAAGATAGTATGTGTGGGGGGGAAAGTGACAAAATATTTTGTTTCACAGTTAGTATTTATCATGAAATGACATGTCTTCCCTTAGAAACTGTATTCCATAGAAACTGTAAAACCACCTGTAAAAAGGAAAAGGGAGCTTGGCTGTTTCAATTCACTAACATCTATCAGAGTTACAGTTCTTACTGTATTTTTCTTCAGTTTTGATTGTTGGAGCAGCAAAGGTAAACTAGGTAGTCTCTTTTGCCTTCACATTTTAAACAAATTGATAGCTTAATATTACTATTCCTTTAAAAATCCAGTAGATACAACTCCATCTTTTTCCAGTCCTGTCCTAAACACATACGCAGGCAGTGGGATCTGTTAATACTTTGCTGCATTAGTGAATTACCTCAAATATAATCCATTTCAGCAGCAGCATGTTTGATCTACTTATTCATGCCTGTGTTTGCACGCCTACTGCAGGGAGAAGCCTCCCTGAACACCTGCAGCAGTGACCCTATAGTTGGCATCAGTGTTTTGTTTGTTAAACACCTCACGATTATGCTATTATTTTAAAGGCCAGAATTGTTTCTAGGTTAATTACTGTACCTGTGAGGCTTCATTCTTGCTTCACAAAGGTGTTTCCAAGAGGAGTTAAGACTTGTTTGTTACTCTCATTTTACAGGTGTCTTGGAAGGTTGTAGTGTTTGATGTAAAATGGGCCCAGTAGCTGCCAACTGGATGAAACCACATTTCATAGAACAGCTATAGGACAGGGAGGGAAAGGAGCCAGCAGTCATTTTTGTTTTCTCTTCATTGCAGTGGCTCACAGTGTTTTCCACATCAAAAAAGCAGAGATCTGTTCTAGGTGGTGTCTTTTACCTGGTCAGCAGTAATGGAATGGGAAAATCAGTGTGGTCCAGGCAGAGAACTCTTGTTCTGCAGGGTATGTACGTGTAAGTGCAGTCTCCTTATCCAGACAATACCTTTCCCTAGTTTCTGCTCATTTAATTTACTGTTAGTTGTGGTTGGATGCTTTGTACGTTAATGGGTTGGTTTTGTTTGTGCATATATTTTACTGTTTTAACAGCTGAGATTGGCTGGGTTTTGGTACTGAGAGAGAAACCTGGCTGCTAGGGCTGGATCTTTCCAGTGGCTGGCAGCGATGTGTTTTCGATAAAGGCACTTCCTGAAAGTCATGTCATTTGTCATCTGGATCCATCTGCATTGCAGGTAGTGTATCTCCAGGTCACAGTGGTTTTTTTCCCTTCCCCATTTGCTTCTATTCAGGCGCTTCTCGTCAAACTACTTTAAATACAATTTTAACATAGATCACCCAAAGGCTATTGTGTTTTACTGCTCCATCATTCATGTTTATTAAATTCACCTCTCTCTTTTGGGACATAGATTCCTTCTCTGACATTGTGTTCAGAGTTTGTGTGTGTTGAGGGAGGGCAAGAAACAGCCCAGCCATCCACTCTTTCTGTAGGTGATATTTTCATTACCTGCAATTTGCTGCCATATGCTATCTTGTTCAGTTCTGTGTAATTGCAGAGAATGAATCTGTACAAATATTAGTTCAACTGATCTTTCCAGGGCAGTAGTGGCAACCCTGTAGTTCAGTTATTTAAAAACATGCAATGTGCTGTAGGGAATAGTTTTGCTTTTCATCTCACTAGATCTTTTCCTGGCTTCTTATCATCCTCACTGAAAGCTGTCAGCATAGGCATTTCAGATCCTGAACTGTAGTTTCTTTTTCTCTATGACTACAGTTTTGTTCTGATTTAACTCAAAGCTGGATCTCATTACTTCAAAGCATATCTGAAGTATCTGCAGGGCTCCTGTTGTTCCCTTCAGCACTGGCAGTCTCTTGGGTTATTTGCTCAAGAATGGTCAGTGTTTGTTTTTATATATATCCTGTAATACACGCATCTAACAATATATTTTACCTGACTCTGATGGGTCTTTTAAAAACTTAGTCTAAGTGGAACATTTAGAAGATTTGATTTCTACAATTGCTGTTGGTTTCAGCACATATACCCCTAAAGTTGTAACAATTGGAGATCTATTTTGATGAACTTTTCTAATTAAAACAGACCAAAATGCTGGTGCAGAATCATAAAATGGTTTGAGTCGGAAGGGACCTTAAAGATCATCTAATTCCAACTCCCCTGCCATGGATAGGGACACTTTCCACTAGACCAGGTTGCTCCAGGCAGCCTGGCCTTGAACACTTCCAGGGATGGGGCATCCACAGCTTCTCTGGGCAACCTCTGCCAGTGCCTCAGCACCCCACTGTACAAATGTTTTTCCTACTATCCAATCAAAACTGACTTTCTCTGAGTTTGAAGCCATTCCCCCTCATCCTGTTGCTACATGCCCTTGTAAAAAGTCCTTCTCCATTGTTCTTGTAGGCTCAC
>QWTY01032913.1:0-10693 GCA_008033365.1 Pseudorectes ferrugineus | reverse complement strand
AACAAGCTTTTATAAACTGGAGGAGCTCCGTGGACGTCAGTGGGAGCTGCTGCAGGAAGGAGGATTAATCAATATTAAATTGGCGGCCAAAGTAAAGGAGCTGTTGACTGGGAGCAAAACAACAGAAAATATTGGTAGGAGAGAAGTAAATTGTGCTGTTAGATAGCTCTTTTGTGAAACTAGATCAGAAAATCGCTAATTAGTTTTTACAAATTCTGGGAGTTGTTTAAACTTGGCTGCCTCTCATAGTTACTAGAAGTTTCACATAAAGTGAAGTAGATTTCTAATGTGGTTGAATTAATGATTTCTCATTACTGAAGTCTGCTTTTTCCTTTCCTTATTTTTGTTGATTTAAAATGCAGGAGTGTAATATTGCATCAGTGCAACATTGCATAGATTGCAAGTGTATGACTTTAAACCCAGTAAATTTTCCTTACCATTATTTTTGAAAATTTCCGTCTTTCCTTTTAGTTTTCTTGGTGTTTTTTAGTTCATTGCTCCCAGATTCAGCCTCTTGGTAGTGACCCAGCTTTCCAGTCACAGAGGCATGAAAAATCAGCATAATTAAAAATCATATATTAAAGCAACTTTATAACAGTTTTCTTTTCTGAAATGCAAATGAGAGATAAGAGAAGACTCACCCGTGTTTGCTCTGTGTGTTGCTGGAAAAAAATCCATCTACTGCACTTGGAGATGTGGTGCTGGTAGGATATTGCAGTTATTTTTATTGAAAACTCAGGGTTTAACTCAGACAAGGCTCTTAGTTCCTGAGTCACAATACTGAGTATAATTTCTGGTCAACTTGGATTCTCTTCCTATCTGCCACTCTGCCTTTTTCTCTTAAATCCATTGGGTTTACATTCTGGTAATTTTCCACTTTTCTTCTCCTCCCGGCCCTCGGCGCGCTGCCTCACAGCTCTCTTCCACTTTGCAATTTCTGATTTATTTCTGGCATCTGTTCAATTTCAGGAAAAAAAAAAAAAATTCTAGCCCATGAGTCTTGCAAGGAAATATAAATTCCATTTTTATCAACATTCGTCAATTAAAATCCGATACTGCAAAGCCTGTTTATAAATAACTTGGTTATTCCAAATTTATGTTGATAATACCTTACACCATTCATGCCATATATATATATAACACTTTCATGTGGCAGATGAGGAGAGGTGTTTCTGTGAGACTATATAAATTTACAAGTACAGAAATAAAATCCATTGACTACACCCCGGTGTCACACTTGCTGTGTGCACGTTCACACTCACACACTCGTGCATCTAAGCTGCTTTGAAAGATGAACTTGTATGTGATTATCTGATAAGATATAAAGCTGAAGCCTGAAATCTGGGCTGATCTCTTGAGTTTTGGTTCAGGGCCAGATTCTGGAAAATGATTTGAGTTCCGATTCAGGCAAAATCCCCTGAATATGTTTTTCTGGCAATATTTTTGAGAACAGCTGATCTTTTCACATTTTTTCCATTTGGGTTAGAAAACTTAAGAGAGTAACCAAGATGCCACTGAAGTACTGATGTTTGCTGCTCACTGGAAGGAAAGTGCAGCCCAAATACATGGAGCCATAACTCTGGCATTTTTCTCTGCTGTGTTTCAAAGCTCTAGATGATAGATAATGACATTAAGGAGAGTGAGTTGAAGTTAATTGCAAAGCATTGCTTATTAGGTTTGAAAGAGATATAATCACAGGGCATTCTAATTCCTTAAGACACTGATTAATATAACAGCTACAGAGAAAAAACTGGCAGGGAATACGTTTCTAGGGAGTTTGCAGGATTGCTGGTTTATGCATTTTCTTTTACAGCCTACACAGTTGGAGATAATTCAGAATCTTACTGTTTAAGAGTAAGCCAAGTATCTAAAATCTTGTGACCATATTTAGGGATGGATGAAATGTTTTTGTTAAAATAGCTCACACTCCCTCACACATGCCCGTATTTCTGTCCGGCCTTCAGGCCGGTGAAAGGAAGAAACAGGAGACCTCAGAGATTTCCTTTGCCTTTCTTGTGATCCATCAGCTGGGTGTTAATGATCTCACACTGCTTATTCCAGTACCCAAACATCTGCCTTCCCTCTGGGCTCGGTTGAATCACCCAGTGCCTTTACCAGTTGCTGTGTTCGTCTGCAACTCTGTTTTGGTTTAATCATCCCATTAGTGGAAGCTGAAGAAACACTTTGTGGCAAGTGGCACTGGTTTGTTCTGCATTTCATCCAGCAGGATGCTGGGCTGTGCCACGTTGGGCTGTCTCCTGGCAAGGCTGGAAGAGTAGGGGGAAAATTCAGGAGTTATGGGAATGATAGCATTACTTGGGGATTATTTCTTGCTGTCCCACTTGTACTGATCTTTTCCAATCATCCCCTGTCTATCCAGCAAGTTTGTCTGGATGAAGGCTGTCTGTCTCTCTGGTGAGGACGTGCAAAATATGGAGAGGGCTAGAGCAGTGTAAAAATAACATTCATTAGCAGAGAGATTAAAGGCTGAAGAAGGATGTTTGGGGGAACAGCGAGGAAGGCAGTCCCAAGCTACGTCTTTAACAATGAAATACTTGCAGTAGACTCAGACAATCTGTTCCCAGTATGTACCAGGACACAGAGCGTTACCCACGGCTCTGCCAAGAGCCTGAACTCCACGGAGCTCCTGAGAGTCCCTAATTCTGCTCAGCATATGCAGTGAGACGGATCCTCCAGCTCTAATTGGAATCTAGAGGATGCCTGAAAAACTCCCAAAGCAGGCAAATTTAGACAGGCTGCACAGGAGGTGGATTCTGAAAGCCACCAGTGGCAGAATTGGGAGATTGTTTTTGGAGAACGAGATGTCTCATTCCTGACCCCGTCACCTTCCGTGCGAGCCAGGGGGAGAGCACTGGTGCCAATCCAATAGGCATGCTCAGCAGATGTCCAAGGCTCTGGTTTATATCCAGTGATACTAAAGGTTGTTTATAAAGGCAAGACGTTATTGTTTTGAGTGTTTGGCACTGCCTCTCATCTTTTAAAAAGTCGAGAGGAACAAATCTGATGAGGTTTCCAGCTATTTTGTCTCGGCTACAAGAAGAGGCTGTCAGGAATCAGTGTGTCTTCTCCGACAGTGATCCTGCACTTGTTTTACTCTTCGTTGCCCTGCTAGGAAACATCTTTTTGCTTGTCCTTGGAAATACAATCTGAAAGGGTTCTCTTGAATCACTGAGTTCAGCCATTTGATAACTGTAGAAAAACCAAGTCATATGATCCCTCATATAATCTAAATGAAAATGTTTCTGTTTTTTCCTATTTATTGGGCTACAGTTGTTGGAAAGCTGTTGCACAACACTTCTGTTCCCATGGCAAGAGAGCATCTCACTTCCAGACTAAATGTTTATATGTGTTGATTTTTCATGCCCTCATTGTCCATTAGTTAAAGTAACTCCTCAACTCCGTTGTTCAGCCTAACCCTTGCCTCTCATCCCTATGTATTTATAAATTAAAATATCTATTCTTTACTTTACTGCTGTAAATGATTTGTTATCTTCTTTTATAGAAGATAGACTCTCCGTTACCCTTATCACCCCAGAATACCTTTTTCTGCATCTTTTTTGAATCAAATGCATCTTATTTCTCTATTTCTTTTGAACATGGTTGATGAGAATTGTGCCCAGTATTGACGTGAGGTCGTTTACAGAAGTGCTTTTTACAATGGCATTAACAATTCCTTGCTGACTTGAAAGTGACCCAGTTCATACTGATGTAGGGTGAGTTTGCCTTCTTCCCAGCCAAGGGTAAAAAGGGTGGCTTGCAGTTACCCAGCGGTTTAATGAATTCAGATTAAAGTAGAAATTGTTGCTGTAACTTCAACATGCATGGCCTTTCATGTTAGATTACTGAATTTCATTCCAACTTTATTACTTCAGTCATCAAAAGCATCCTCTGTGCAATCCATCCGAGCACAGCATCTCCACCTCTCAGGACTGGGCCTTGAAATATCCTTAATAAAATGACCTCCGGGTTTGTTCTTCCACTTCCAATATCAACTGTTGTTAATCTATGTTAAATTATTGCCTTAAACACATTATGGTTCTTCTTCCTAATCAACTTTCCCATTTTAACCAGCAGTTTGCCTCTCAGCACTGAACCTGCTTGCTTAAGGAATTGATTGATTTATTTTGTGTGGAATATCAGTGATCAAATAAAGGGAAAAAGCAGATATTGCAGTGTGCCTCACTTTCCAATTACCTCTCTGACTTTCATTATTCTTGACTTAAAAATTTGTTTTCAAGCCTTGCATGACCGAGGTTGGACTAATGGTGAATCTGCAGCTGCCTGGGTTACCTTGGGATGGCATCGATGTACAGACATCAAAGATGGTGAACAAAGTGCCTTTTAATGCAGTCTTTTCTGAGTTGATTAATAAAAGGTCAGACATTCGTGCTGCAGTCCTGATTTCACATCAGGAAAAATGTACCTTCCTGAGCCTTTCACGATGAGAATTTCAGATTGTGGGATGTCTGACAAATTTAGTTTTCAACTGCATGAAAATTAACAACTAGGCTGTCTCCCCCTCAAAACCCTAGTGGAATAGACAGTATTTTTTAGAAATCTCTATTTCTAATTAAAACAAATGAAACTGAAAGGGGTTTATGCTTTTCCATTTTTTTCCCCAACAGGTCACTGAGTCACTATTTCTCTTAAAATCTCTTCCAAAACTTTCCTCGTTATTTCCTCATAATTTTGCATGCTGTGAAATAATTACCATATAAAATATTCCGGCATATAAATGAGTTCACCATATAAAATATATATGGTATTACATTGAGAATTCATAGTTGGATCTTCACAGTAGCCAAAAGAATTCAATTTTTAAGGGAATTTTTTTTGTACCACTTCAAAGAGAAAGTGACATTAAATGTAAATATTCTTAATATTGCAATTGTTATCACTATTCACTAAAAATCCCTTTTAGAGCGTCTTCAGAGGGGTAAATAGCTTGCAAGAAGCAAAATCTGCCTGTTCTAGACACAGATTCTGCTCAAAGGAGATAGCAGTCCTTTTGCTGAACATTTCAAGGTTGTGCTTACTAATTGAGTCTATTTTGGCATCGTATTTTTCCTGAACAGGACTGTTCTGAAATTATCAGTTCTCCTGAAAACCCATAAATGTGGATTTTTGGCTTCTAATTTTGAAAATCTTGGCTATAAGTTTTATGTAGTGATTCTGTCTGTCGAGAGAACACTTAGCCTGAGATCTCATCTGGATTTAGAAGACAGAGTACAAAGACATTTTGTCTTTTGCTTGTCAGTTTATTATTTTTCATGTTCCAATTTTGCTATAGTTGAAAATGGCTTTTCCTTTCTTTGCAAGCTAAGAAATAAATCCTTCTTAAGAGTGCAGCCGTTCTGCCATTCCTTGAATTACTAAGAACATTAATAAAATTCAGTGAAATACAAAGTGTTCATATTAATGAGAGCTCAGAGGCTTCTAAAATATTTGGAGCAATAATATTTCATGGATTATGTTGGAGTACTCTCTGCAGAGGTCAGCTGTGATATGATCACTGAAACCTGTGGCTGTGCTGCAGCCTTAGGAAACCTGTGTGAAAATAAACCACATGGCTTTGATGGACCAAAAGCAGCCAGCAGGAAACAAGGGCAGAGCTATCCACTCACTGCCGAGCACTGATGGCATGAGAGAGGCCATTAAAACAAATAATATAAATGAGCCTGAGCTGGCTATAAGACCTGCAAGGTGATTAATGCCTGTGGTGACAAGTTGGAGGCATAGGAGGAGATTAAAGATTAAGTTAAAGGTAAGAGTGCTAACAGGCCTTTTCCTGCCCAGCGCTTCTAATTGCTCTTCCTTCCTGCAAATCCAGTGGCCAGCACTGCCTGCACAGCTCCACATTCCTCCCTGAGACTTGTCAGGCTGGTAGATGAATGAAATACTTTTTTTCAAATACTTTCTTCTGTCTTTTCTTCCTTTTTAAAAAATTTTGTTCTTTTCTCCTTTATTTCCTTTTTTCTTTATTCATTTTAGCTCTCTCATCCCTTGTGTACATAGGAAAAAATTCAGAAGTCATGTGGAAGCTGTTGCTGTTGGCTTTAGGCAGTGTCCAGCATAGGGACTTTTGGTGTAGGTTGGTCCAAACCAGCCTCCAGCTGCCCAAACTGGTGCCATGGGCAGAGAAGAGGAAGCCTAGGCAAGGTCTGCATATTTCTCTCACTCGGCTTTCCAAAACAATTGTTCAAAGAACAAGAAAAACCTCAGGTATCAAAAAGCCCGATCCCCTGACCCGCTAAGGCCCAGTCGTAGCGTGTCTACTGCCTTATTTGCAGGAGGTTTTAACACTTGACCTGAAAAGTCAACAAAAGAATCACCATCTCCCATCTTAATAAATTAAGTTCTATCTTCTCTAATCACTTCCTACAAACACACAAAGTCATCTGTTTCCTTTTGGCTTAGATCTTGTATAATGTTTGGAGGAAGAAGGTCTACTTTTGTCAGCACCCCTGTTAAATTTATTTGCTTTTCTAGTTCAAGGAAAAAAGCCTATGACTCTGAAAGTCATCCAATGCTCTTATTTATTTATTTTGCTCAGTTTGATTGATACATCTTTGTTCTGAGCTTATACAAAATTGACCACAACTCCAGTAAAAGTGCCTCTTGTTAAAACACTTCCAGAATATCCACGTGTTCCCCTCCCGCGCTTGTCCCGCGTGGGAAGAAACTTGACCTGAGATGGAGGTGCACGGATTTCAGAGGTGCTCCATCAGAAATCTTTCTGGCTGATAAGTCCAGAGCTTGATAATTATTCAGATTGCTTTGCTGTAACGCTGCTTCTTGAGTTACAAGCAAGGGTTCTCAAGCTAAGATGGAAACAGGGCAGCTAGTCTGACTTCCCTTTGTGTCTGAGGAAGTTTTCACCTGGCTCAGTGGGCAAAGGAGTCCCTTGGAGAAGCAGAAATGTCACCCTGAGATATCACCAGTGCCAACATACACAGATAGATGCCTCTAAGCACTGTTTCATAATTGTTCATTGGTTCTTGCTGGCATAATTTGGAGAACAAACTGTAAAAGATGAAGCTGATGATCATTTGTGTAAATATCTGTAGATATGCTTGTGTCTATGAATGTATATGTACATATATATTTATTTATTTCATGTTTCGTGGGCCACCAAGATTTATTGTCCTTTGTAGTAAATATTGACCTTGGATTTATCTCAGTCAATGTTTACCTCTTAGGCCAATAAATCTTGAGGTTCACCTTAACAGAAGTCAATATCTGCTTAGTGTTCAGCTCCATCATTAATATAAATATTTTAGTGACCTTTGCATGTATTAGGCTATTTTTTAAAGTCAGCTTAGTGTTACCAATCCTATAGCACATCGGTAGTTTATTTTTCAGTTGTTTATTCCTGTAAGATTTTTTTAATAACCTCTGATATTCCTGTTGAGGTGCTGCAGAGAGTGTTTTTTGAGGAGAATCTCAGGAATGTGAATGCAAGTTGCTGTTTCCAGTGGGGAGGGAGGTGGCCCTTAGCACCCGTGTATATCTGTGTGCTTCATCACGTATTTACCTACTACCAGGGTCCGAGCTTTGCTTTGATTGCTGCCTCTTTTCTGGCCATTTTTCAAGACTTTCTTTGTAAGAGCAGATCTTTCTGAGATCAGGTGTTTGCTTTTCTGTATCTGTCACTGAGTTTAGGGTTAACAGGGACCTTTAGACCACCTAGTCTGACCTTTTTATCTCCTGCCATCTTTATCTCCTCCATTTAAGAAGCGCTTTTTGCCGCCTTCCACCTCCCCTCTCTTTTGACCCTCACCGAGTGAAATTTCTCTGCAGTGTCCTTATTAAAGTTTTCCTTTTTAATTGCATTTGATTTGATGTGATAACATCTCAGTCTAGATTCACGCTGAAGTGTCCCAAAGGAGTGTTGCTCTGTGGATTTCTCTGGGCCGTCGCCCCTCAACACGTGCAGGCATTGTCCTTTCCTGCCTGGATATTTAGGCAAGAACATTGCATCTAAATGTCCCCTCGAGCCATTCGGGCATGGTTGTGGTCCCTCCTGATGTCCTTCCCCTAAAAGTGAGATCCAAAGTGGAATCTAAATGCTCATGACCATTTCCCACCTCCACTGGCCACAGGAACAGGTAAAGAAGGATATGATTTGGTCCATGAGTTGTGAAACCCTCTCTTTAAAATAAAGCAGCCTGCAGGCTCCAGGGCAGTTACTTAGTTCAGGCACCAAGCTCAAAATTTTCCTTGTTATTATTATTACTGCACCACAAAGCACACATATAATACTCGTGATTACAAACCACTTCAGCAGCACAGATAAGAGAGATGTTCTTCATCCCAGAACATTCTCACTCCAAATCCCTGATTCTACCACCCCCTTTTCATTAAATTACTCCTTTTATTCCAACTTAGAGTGCTGACTGTTCACATGGATAAAAGCTTGCAGGGTTAAACCCTTTGTGAGCCTATAGAAAATGTTCTGTGCGTGTGGAGAGGTTTCTATTATTCGTTATAAAGGTGCTGCTGCAGTAAATGGTTTAACAACATTGTGCTATGGAGAATTCTGATCCCTGTCACATGAAACAGCATAAATGTCAGACCAGGGATTTATATGAATATTCCTTGAAGAGAAGCAAAGACAAGGAATTAGTTGTTCTCTTGTCCTATTTATTCCCTTTAATTGGATTTATTTTTAAGTGGGCTTTAGTATAGAAATTTCTGCTTCATTTCTTTATTGTATTTTGGAATTTCATATCAACACAGATAAAGCCTGCTTGCCCTACATTAAAAAATATATTTAAACCAGCGGAGGTATGTTCCTTAAACACCAAAATCTATTTTTTCTTTTTTAAACTATTTTTTAAACCTAACCTAAATCAGTTCTCAGCTTACAGACAGAGTATTTTAAGGTGCTGCTGTTGGAGCAGTTCACAGCAGCAAACACAGCCAGGATTCAAGATTCAGAGCAATTATATCTGCTGATATACCAAGTCTTCGAGGGAAGGAGCCGTGAAGCATTTTTTTTCCAGAGGGATGTGTGTGCTACAGGCCACAGTGTAGCTGGGTTGTGCAGGAGACCTGATAGAGCAAGTACAGCACTCGGCTGGTTTTGGTGCATGCCTCCAAGTCAGACTGAGGAGCAGCTCACTGTTGTCAACCTTTGATTCATAGAGTTGTGTAAATGGGCAAAAAAATTCCTTTCTGTCATGCCAGAGGCCAAATTAAACAGAAATCTGTAAACTGGGAGGGTTATTTAGTTGGGAGGAAGCAACATGAGTCGTGTGATAATGTACTCCTGCAGGTTTCTTTTGCAATTTGTTTCGGGGCTGGGTTTGTCCTGGTTAATTTAATGCCATAAAATATAATTCTTTCTGCTGAGAAATTGCTTCAAAATTATACCAGCCTGAAAGCAAACATGGAGTTAGCAGAGCCAAGCAGAGGTGTTTGAAGGTTTGGACTAAGACTGACCACACAGGTCTGGGTTAATACTGACCCACCAGCCTGCCCAGCGAATTCTTCATGTCCCCTTTCAACCAGGCATTTAAAAAATGTACTGCAGATATGCAGGAAGGCATATACAGCACTGCCTTCCCCCCTCTCCCATCCCAGCTATGCTAATGAAAGCCCAGCATAGCTGAGATTTCCAGATCTGCTATCACTGTGGAGAGATAAAAGTAGGCCCGTGCTCGTTACATTGCAGAATTGAACGCTGGGCACTCGTGATTTCTGCAATGTTTGCAGCAGAATGCGGAAGGAAGAGGTGAGCACAGAGTCTGCTGGGCAGGTTTTAAAAACACACCGAGCTGCTGGGGAATGGGTGCTGGG
Organism: Pseudorectes ferrugineus; assembly: GCA_008033365.1. Classification (NCBI taxonomy): domain Eukaryota; kingdom Metazoa; phylum Chordata; class Aves; order Passeriformes; genus Pseudorectes; species Pseudorectes ferrugineus. The sequence continues at coordinate 871 of QWTY01032913.1, read as the reverse complement.
AGGCTGGAAGGAGCAGGTGTTGCTGCCAGGGGTGTTGCTGGGTCTCTTCAAGATGTCTTTGATGTACACTGCAGTGGTTAGTGGAGACTCGGGAAGAGAATTAATAAGAAAGATGGGATGAAGCAATGTAATTTTATTTATTATCTGAATTTATTTCCATAGGTATGAAGAAAGAGTGCCCTTAGCTCTGTGTTTGTGCATCTACAGATTTAAGCTTTTCGTGCTCAAAAAGCTCCTTTTCCTTCGGATCCCTGCAAACACAGACCACTTAAGAAAACATGCATGTTTCACCTGATCTAATCAATCTCTGTTTTCTCCTCCTTTTAATTATAGTGGAGCTGTAAAAAATGAAACTGCTTAATTGCGATAGTTCACTAAGAACTCCTACAAAAGAAGTATTTATTGTCTGGGGAAATTTTATCTCTAGTTCGTTTTATTGTAGAAGATTCTATCTCGGAAATGCTGTGAATCAGAGATGAAGGGGAGTAATGATGAACTTAAGGAAAACATAAGGAAAATGTGTGGGTGTACGAGTTTGCACATGTCTGTAAGCTATAATAGATATGCAAATAGAAAAGCAAGTGCTTGTGGACATGTGGTTTAGCGTTAGATGTGAATTTTATTCATCAGCTCTTTAACACTAGATTTACACACTTTTAAAAAACCATTCTGACTCATCCCAGAGAACCTTTATCAGCTATTTTATAATGGTTTCATTTACTGATCCAATTATAAACTAAATTGAATCCTATCTGCTAACACAGGTTAAAATGTTTTTATTATAGGCAGCTGTTTGATATCTGCAGGTGTGGGAGCACACAACAGGGATGGGAATTAATTAAGGAAGATGTGGGAGATGGCTGCAGCCGTG
>QWTY01032910.1:0-14377 GCA_008033365.1 Pseudorectes ferrugineus | reverse complement strand
AGCACAGTACCGGGTCTTTTAAAAGAGTGAGCAACTACAGAGGGTTTTCCCTACCATCAAATCTTCAGTTTAGATTTTATGTTTACTTGGCTCATAGAAAGAGAGAAAGAGAGAAAGAAAGAGAGAGAAAGAGAGAGAAAGAGAGAGAAAGAGAGAGAAAGAGAGAGAGAGAGAAAGAAAGAGAAAGAGAAAGAGAAAGAGAAAGAGAAAGAGAAAGAGAAAGAGAAAGAAAGATAATCAGTCTGACAAATAACTGAATCAATCAATAGGTACATAGAGACAAATATTTAGAAAATGTCATGGCTCATGATGTAAGTAACCATATTGCACTAGTACCCTGATTTTCATACAGGGAGTGGGCAATTACAGACTTGTAAGCTGGACATCTGCACTGGAAGTTAAGTAGGGTTTGTAATAAAGGATGGAATGAGAGGCCATATGGATCAATATGACCCATTTGGGAAGAGTAGCACAGATTAAATGAAAGAAAATCCTGTTTTGCAAACCTCTAATGAGTTTTTCAAGGGGCCAGCAAGCATGTAGATAAGAGTGATCTAAACGATACAATCTACTTGATTTCCCATCAGCTCTTAGTGAAATCCTTAAACAAACTCTTTTAAGGAAGTAAAGCAATGGAATAAGGGGAGAAATCCTAAACTGAATAAAGAACTGAATTCCAGATAGGAAATGCAGGACAGGGGCAAACATTTAATTCTTGCAAGGGGAGAATTGATCCCAGAAGAGTACAACAGGGAACTAGGCTGAAAATTGTGCCGTTTAGTATGTTCATAGATGACCCAGAAAAGAGATCAGATGGTACAATGAGAAAATTGGCTTATGAGAAAGTTATTTGGCAGACTAAAGATGAACGCAGTTTGTAGGAAACTGTAGAAGGACCTGAAAAGACTTTAAGATGGATCATGTAAAGTGATGCACATAGCAAGCAAAAAACCCCTAGTTTCTCACGAAGATTCATGACCTCTTGACCATTACCATACAGGAGCAAGACCTGAGGATCAGAATAGAAAGTTCTTTGAAAACATCAGCTCAGCGCTCAGCAGTGATCAGAAGTCATGTGGAGAGTTAGGAATTGTCAGGAAAGGAATGTGAGAACAAAGCAGAAAATTTCATTGTGCTACTGCGGTAATCCACGGGTTGCCCCAACCTTGAATACTGTGTGCAGTTCTCATTCCCTGGAGTAGACCTGGAAAGGAATCGGAGCAGGGCTGCCAAGATGACTGGTGGATATAAAATGGCTTCTGTAATAGGAAAACATGAACAGACAGGGACTCTTCAGCTTGAGAGAGAGCCCACTAATGAACTTATGGCTAATACTTCACTTTATTTACAAAGCAAGAAGTGGTCTGGAGCCTAGACTGTCTTTCAGCACAAAAACTAGGGGCCATCAAAGTAAAGCCAAGAAGTGACAACTTCAAAACATGCAAAAAGCAGTGATTTTTGTCATACAAAATTCATAAGCCCTGTGGGAGCATTTGCCAATGGATGTTACAGAGAGGAAAAGCTTAGCTGTGTTGAAGGGAAAACGGGACAAATGCTTGGTCGACAGTCAGGGAGATGTAGGTAAACCACACCTGGCTCAGGAAATCCCGTGAACTGAAGGTAGCCCAAGGCCAGGAGGATAGTCAGGAGAGGTCTCATAGATGATTTTCTTCTTTTCGCTCTTCCTCGTTTACTTCTGGTTAGTGCTGAGCACTGGATACTGACCCAGATGGAGCCTTCATCTGAATCTGGGGGGTTACTGCTATAACATCCTCCCTGCTTGGAATGTCAAATGATGACCTGTGCTGTGAAGGATGCAGACAGATTGCATAATGGTTTCTTACCAAGCAGAGCATGTAAAGATTGATTTGAGACTGTTCATACAGCCTTCAGGTCTGGAAAAAGCTCAGCTCGCTGTTTCCTTATTTAGTGGTACATATACTCCAGATAAATAACTTGTCCGATATAATATGACACAACGTGGTGTTTAAGATTCATTACTGAAAGTGCTGAGACAGTCAACTTCTCATGAATACAAAAAGCAACAAATAATTTATCTGTTTGTCCATCTTTAGAACTATGACTCTCCTCCTAGCTCCTGTTTTCTGCTGCTGGCCAGTAAAGTGGAAGAAAATGAATAAAGAAAGTAAAACACATCGAGTTCCTGTGGCACATGTTTTCTCTCCTGTCTTTCTTGCTTTTCTTCTGCATGATTAAATCACTCCTTCCTCATTCTGCAGACCAAGAAATGGAGGTTGAAATTTCAGGTCATTAACTGGGAGCATCACCTGCCTAAGAATTCCATTCTGCAAGCCATCTACCCTTCATTGTTTTAATTACAGCAGGTAATAAGCAGAAGAGAAGCAGGGGAGATAGATGTGAACAGCACAGAGGATACCATTCACCTGCTGATGGTAATTTTGTTTAGGATGTTTTTCAACTGACTCAGAGGCATGTGGTACTGTCACATTTTACTGCATAAAAATAATGTGATATAATAAAATAAACAATTTTTAAATATCAATTATGCAGCTGAATAAGAGCTGTAATTATAATTTCCATACAGATTTTGTGTTTAGTAATGTGCTCATTAATGACTTGAAATAATACATGTCTTACCACAAATTAGCAGGATGATGCATTTATGCATCATGGCTGGATCTCAGTCTTACTGAGATCACCTAAATTTATTTATCTAAGAAGCAGCAGGATCAGGATTTTGTTCATAGGATAATTTTGTGGTCTTCCAAGTCCTGCAGATCTGGGAATGTTCTGGGACCTGATCCAAAGATAACTGAGACCCATGAGGTTCTTTCTATTGATGGTGAAGGACACTGGATGACAGTCTGTTCTCACAACGCTGTCTCCGAGGAGGTCAGCAAGACACAGCAAAGGACTTACATATATGTTTCAGGACAGGAATATTATTTTCATAGTGTAGTGATAACTCACCTAGATCTGCAATACTGAAACCTTTTATTTCATAGTACCTTTAATATCCCATAAAGAATTAATTCTTAATTTTGTTTTTCAAAACTATGCTGAGAAATCAGTGGAATTATCTGGTTTTTTTCCCTTGGAATATTAAACTTATTCATCAGACTCAGTTTATGTTACATCCATATTGCTGCCATATGTCATTTAAAGCAAAATTAAGGTCTACTCTTCTGAAATGCAGAGTTGCTTTCAACAGTTATCAAGTAGCTTTTTTTTTTACCACCGGTGTGAGAAATACATATATATATATGTATATATAATCATAATCCTAGAAAAATGCTCCTCTGATTATGCAATACTAACAAGTAAGGTTGATTTGCCTATTACTGCTTTTTATTTTTTTCCCCTCTAACTCAGAGTAAGTAGGACCCTGTATTTAAAACTGATACTTTTTTCATTACCAAAGATGCAGGAAAGAAGGTATAGGAATACCCTGGGCAGTGAGAATATCTAAGACACCCAGAACACATGTGTGCTAGCAAATGAAAAAGACCTAGAACCATTTTCCAGCACTGAGTCCAGCTGGCATGGAGCAGCCCTTTTTTATGTTCCAAATCCTGAAATGTACCTGAAAGCAATTCTGGCAGAATATAGGTGGTCCAGATGAAAAAGCTGTCTGTGTACCTTTGTCACTGTTATACAGTGTGGGTGCCTGTGCGCCTGTGTTTGTGTCCTTCCCTGTCACTTCTCATTTTTCTAAGGTACATCTGTTAGTCACAGTGTACAAGAAGAAGGAAGTAATGGCCACATGGGTTCAAACCAAGGGACAAATCAGAAAATCAGAAAAATTACTGAGCATTCAAGGTTACGTCCCTGAAAGGAGTTTAGATAAGCAAGTTGAGCAGAGCCATGATCACAGCTGGTACGGAGCTACTGGCACCACCGACTTCGGGATAGAGTATCATAGAAGGATAGAATGTAAAAGGATAGAATGGTTTGGAAGGGACCTTAAAGATCATCTAGTTCCAGCTTCCCTTCCTGACAGGGCATGACACCTTTCACTAGACCAGGTTTTTCAAAGCCCCATCCAACCTGGCCTTGAACACTTCCAGGGATGGAGCACCCACAGCTTCTCCGGGCAACCTGTTCCAGTGCCTCACCACCCTCACAGTGAAGAATTTCTTCCTAACATCTAATCTAAATCTCTCCTCTTTAGTTTAAAACCATTTCCCCTTGTCCTATCACTATCTGCCTGGGTAAAAGAGTTGCTCTCCCTCTTTTTTATAGTCCTGGGCCTCATGGGGATGTCCTATAGTAGAGGCTGGAATCAGTGAACACTACAGGGTTCAGCCTGATCAATACAAAGTGTCTCATGTTCACAGAAGTGCCCACAAACTGCCTCCAGTTCAAACTGGGACTACCAGTTCTTCCAAGCTATTTCTGAACTGCACGGGTTTAAACCAGTAATGATGTATGAATGTGTGGGCAACCCCAGGCTCTGGGGGACTTCAGAACGTGGTGAGGCAAAAGGCTTGAATATATGGCTCCTCCAGTCCATCTTGTCACGTGGACTCTTTGGACACAGTCCTAGCCAGTTGGCTCTCCAGTATAATTTATCATGTCAGTAGGAATTCCTTCCTGGAAGGCACTAGGAGACAGGCAGGCAGTGCACCAAAGACTCTCTTTCTACTATTATTTGGGAGGGGCGTTCAAGTGACTCTTCAATTTTAAACTCATTCTTCACACTCTTGCATGTTGATATCCCACTGTCTCCACAATCTGCCTGCATCACTGTGAGAGATGCTTTGCTGTTCATGCTCAGCATCCAGTCTTCAAATAGGTTTTATTTACAGAAGTCGCCTGAGGAAGACTAATTTATAGCTATTGATTCTTTCCACACCTCTGTCTAACTGATGAAGAACTGCTTTATTGCCCAGTTAGTTTAGATATAGATAATATACATATCTATTCTGTGCTTTAATCAAATAATTGAATCATGTCTTAGACTTCTATATGATAAATTAAACACACTGAATTCTTTACACCCTTTTCTTTAATGAATTTCAGCTTTTTCAGTGTTTCTATTTTTTTTCAATATCAGCAGAAAAGGGAAGGTGACCTGCACATTGCAATCTAGCATTGGTCCCTGCAATGGTGTTGGTCCCTGTTCCCCCATGCCTTGTGCTTCTTCTGTATCCCTTCCTATTTATGCACCACAGGGCTGCAAAATTCCTCTATGCCACAAGATTCCTCTATGCCACCAGATTGTGATGATCTGGTACACAGTGACCCCTAATTTCCTTTAATGTCTCCTTTTACAGGGAATATGGTCTGCAGTCACATAAACTTGCATGATTTGCTCCTAGTAAGATGCCTTCACAAATTGTTTTTATTAAAACACATTTATTTCACAAACACAGCTATTCAATTCAGTCTGCCTCCACACTGTTTATCACTTTGCTGACCTTTCTGTACGCTCTTCTTTTATTTGCAAGTTTTTATTTACCTCCAGATCATCAATACAACTATTAAATTATGGCAGTAGCAGTCCCCTGGGAATTCTGCTGGCAATATTGCCAAATAAAGTCCCACTTGGAAACAGATCACCTGGTCTGTCATATTGCTCCCAAAACTGAATTTGAAGTGATTAGATCAGCCTGATGTGAGGCACATTCCAGGTCAAGTCTGGCATAAGGGATTGCCCCAGGGTCCTCTTTTTACAAACTGTATGGATGAGTTTGTGTCAGATTTGTCTTGCTCAGGCCACTAGTCCAATGCCATTCCAACAGGCATCATGTCCCTGCATGTCTCCACAAGCCCCGGCTCAGGCTGTACCATGTACAGCCTTATCATCATACAATAAAAACACTATTTTCATGGTCCTTCAGTGTCCCTGACTTTCCAAAACAATTAGTAGCACAGACTCTCAGACTGCTTTCTGTACTGTGAAGGATGAAAAGCTAGAGCAGGAAAAGCCCATTCTCACAATGTTCACCTCACAGACCCCATAGTTTGGCTCTTCTTCTTGCCTACTGCCTCCCTTCTGCCCCCCAGCACAGATCTTCAGACACAACCTCAGAGCACCACTCCGGGGAATGCCACTTGGCCCTCCTGCCCTGGCAGTTCTTCTGGGATAGGACTTCTTTCCCTAAGTTCAGGCAAAACACCTCTGGGACAAAATGTGACCTAGAGATGGAGGTAAGAAAATCCATATGAGCACAGTTCACCATGGTGTTGTGGCTGGGGCCCCATGTATCTTCCCTGATTTTCACCTTTGCAGGCATCTACTGAAGTAACAGAAGACACTGTGTGTCCTAGGGGCCATGGCAGAGAAGACTGATCATGCATAGGTAGGGAATAGCCTACCCTGATGCCAGACAAAGGCTGGTGGAAGAGGAAGGGACTATCTGTTCTCAGAACAGGAGGAGATCAAATAAATTAAACTGATTCGGGAAGTGTTTGGTCCTCTGCCTGCTCAAGGCCCTGGTGCTACTGGGTTGACAGCAGCCCTTCCACTCTCTGTCTTCCCTTTGCCAGAACCAGAACCACAATGTCAGATCTGGTTACAGCCTCCTTGCATGAGTACCAGAGGTAGAGGGATGAGTCCTTGGCCAAGCCTCATGAGACACTTCTGAAAACAAACACACCCTACCCAGAAGCCTGGATACATCCTCTGTTTCCAGTTTTCACATATTTTTCTGCTTTTGCATTTCATATACAAATGCCACCACTGGCTCAGAGTCCAAGAACATGTATGAATCTTGTTGCATGGGATTCTGCTGCAATAGCCAGCTATGGCTGAGTGGTTGTGTTTAGCAATACCCATCACCACTGCTGTAGTTGCGGTTCAGGTCTACAACAGACCTAATTTAACGTGATATGAATGCATGTCTTAAAACCAAGATGATTTTTTTTTCTATTTCCCATATTTCAGTCTAGAAACAAAGATGTCCAGGGTCATCCTGTGTCTTATAAATCCAGATATAGCAGTATTCTTTAGAAACAAAAGAAGTTACTGATTTCTTCTAATTTAGTTAATTGCAACAAATTAGTTTTCACAGGAACAACCAGGTATGAAACAGCCAGCTGAGGTTTGCCCTACAGTACAACCATCCCTGACAAACGCTGTCTGAATTGCAGAGCAAGCCAGTGGCTGGGGTTCCTTCCAGTGCTTCCAGGACTCAAGCACAGGTTTGCTCCTACCATCCTCTTGTAGATGATATTGCAGGAGGAAGTGCCTGTTGTTCCTAAATCTAACAGAGAAAAGACTCCATCTTTTTGGCTCACTAATGACAAACCCAGCAGCTGATCTACAACTGTGTGCAGATTCTGATAATAAACACAGATCTGATCTGTGTGATTCTGATAATAAACCATCTCTCTGTGCCTCTTCATGTGTACATAGGACCACTGACCTGCACTGATCCCACAGGCGTGGCAAAATCCCTTCTTTTACATCTATGACTGTAGCCACAGGATGACAAACCATTTGTTCTTCACATGGTGTACAACTCAGCGCTCACTAGATTCTTCCTTATATTGGTTCTGCAGAAGCAGCAGTGAATCATGCAAGGAACTGTCATTTCTACTTCAAATGGAGCTGCCACACAAAAAATTTATTTCTTGAACCGAAGTGATGAAGCACATGATGTCATCTAATCACAGAAAGAACCAGTGTTGCATGCCTGATGCTATGAATTCAGTAGGCTTGCTGTTGTAGCCGTGCCCGTGAATAACTGCTGACTGGGAATGTTATCATCAGTTGGCCCTGTTAATGTAGAACCATAGAATCATTTAGGTTGGGAAAAAACTTCTAAGATGATTGAGTTCAACCATTAACCCAGCACTGCCAAGTCTACCACGAAACCATGTCCCTAATACAGGTCTTTTGTCATATTCCAAAATGTTCTTTGGACTGGATCAATGTTTCTGTAGCTTTCTGTAGATGTGACCTCCTTCAGGGCCCACCTGTCTCCTGGGAGTTCTTTGTGTAAGCTATGTATTCATCTCTCCAGCCAAGGACCAGGGAACTACCAGCTGGTGGCAGCAGCAGCTTCTCCAAGATCAGGATGTCAGGACTTGATCTCGGTTCCTGGCAACACTGTATGAGAGTATGCAAATATACACTCCTCATTTTAAAGAAACTGAGCCGTTATCTGTAGTCTTGCAGCTAATCTAAGTATTTTAAAATAACTTATCATCTCTAATCCTTTGTCACCTTTTGAATTTTTTTGCATAGTAGTTTGAGATTTATAATTGGCACTGAGAAACAAGAAGCTAAAACATGTCTCTTACTGTTGTGATGACCAGGCTGATGTTAAGATCTTAGGATAAAGGAGGAAGAGTTCATTGCCCATAAATGCATTTCAAGTGACCTTTCTTATGGCTGTGTGCTGTAAAGAGGAAAATGAGAGAATATGGTGAGATTTAAGGGAATATGAAGGTAAAGGATTGACTGGGGTCAAAGAAAAAGGGCATCAAAGAGAATTGTGAGTTGTTCTGGGGTCCAAATGTGATCTTATCATCATCTTATACAAAGGTTCTAATACTTTCCCATCTTTACTCAAAATACCTCACTGAGTGCCATGTTCAGTCACATCAACCTGTTCTTTTAAATCTGCATCACTCTGGCAGCACATCTTTTTAATCCCTTCTACCAACACATCCTTCTTTCTTTATCTCTTTCTTCTTTGTCTGCTTCTCCAGATTTATGTAAAAACTCCTTATCATTGGCCCCTCGGCACTTTGTACTTCATACTATTGAACTTTATTGTGTTCCTGTCACTTCAGGGGAGCAAGAGGTCTGTGATGCAGTTTAAAAACTTCAGGATCCAAAAATTATTTCATGGCACCATAAGGTCTTTGAGACTAAGTTACTGAAATTCCAGCATTCTGCCTTTAAAGTTTAACTAAAATTGGTCTCTCTGTGTTAATTTTGTGTGGTTTACACCGATATCCATCTGTTGCTTAGATGACCTACAGTGCTTTTGCCAAGCCAGGGGTTAATCTGGTGCTCTGAGCAGGTAATAAGAGACAATCGTGTGTCCTTTTTGTGCTGTGAACCAGAGTACTGGGACACCTGGAGTGCTGCTTTCAGGCTCAGCTGCTGGGCACTGACAAGTGAGACAGGTCTGGCATCAGCCCTCAGCTTCATGTGGAATGGACTGCAGCTGAGGCAGGACACCACTCAGACTCTCCTTGGGGTAAAGAGCCATCCATGAACAGGTTACTTTGCAAAAAAGGCGCTACCTAGGGCTCAGGTTCATGTTGTTTTCCCCTAGATAAAAGCAGGATTGTGGCAAGGCCTCACCAATGGCCCTGGCTCTCTGGTTATATGCAGGAGCTTAGAAAAGTTCATGACTTCAGACCATTAAAAATTCTAGTCAGAATTCAGAGAGTCACACAAACAAAAATTTTTGCATCTGAAGTGGAGTTGAACCATCATATAGTTGCCATTCCTCCAACCATTCCATGGGATACAGCTTCCTCACTGAGCAGCTACAGAATTACTTCAAAGATGAAACTGTAGGACAAAAATGTGGCCTGATGTCAAGGCTGAGGGTGGAACAAGGTAAAGGATGCATTGTATCTTTATTTGGGCAGAAATTTGTGAGTGATTTCTGCTCTTTACAGTACTGGCCACATCTTGAATTTGTGTATGAGTGCAAGAGTTTAAAAATACTTGTGTGCATATATGAGAAGGTCACCTCTGACACAGAGTTCCATGATTCAGAACTGCCGGATGCAAATGTCTTTTAGTCAGTAAGTAGCAATACATGAATGTGAACACCATGAACATACAAAGCTTCTCCTGAGCATTTCCAATGCTGTGCAGACTTAAAAATCAGAAAGCCAACCATATTCTCCATGGACATTGTTTACCTCTCTTATTCTCAAAAGCTATCACTGTGACACAATGGCTATTCATTTACCCAGGTATCCTTTGCATTTACCTGGGCTTATCATACCTGTTGAGTGGAGGTCATCTCAAGAATGTTGTGTATCTAAGTCAGTTAGAGAGATTAGCACTGACAGATGGACTTCCAACACCAAGAATAAGGTAATTTCAGAGGATGTGTCAACAAGAACGTAGGAATTACACATATACCTCTATAGGTTTTAACATTCCAGGAGTGAACATTTTTGTGTCTTTCGTCATTCTTGCTGTTTGTTGCTGAAAATGCCTTTCTTCTGAATATCCTTCTAAAAATAAATGATGTTGTCACTTTGGAGGATGAAAGGAGGCAAACAAAAAATGAACAGTCAAAGATGCCCAGTGAACTACCAGTAAGCATTGGGACAACTCAGACAGGCAAAAGAGGGAGAGATTACTAAATAGCTTGCTTGCTGAAGAAGTGTGTGTTTGCACGTTTGCAAAGAATTAGCTAAATAGAAGTCCATTTGATTGTAGGAAAGAGGCTGTGCCCCATGCTATAAATGAACTCAGTAGAGCCTACCAAGCCGACCTAGGTAAATAACTCCTTTAAAAGAGTTCCAGGCCTAGAGGCTGGCCTAATCCTGAGTATTTCAGCAGGATATATGAACCCTAAGATTTTAATGCCATCTATCTTCAGACCTGCAGAGGAAGGCAAAAAAAGAGCAGTAGAGGACAAATCACGCATCAGGAAGAATAAAATAAAATCTTTCCCAGCTCCAGTGGAAGCCCTGAGGCATGGAATTATTACAATGCAAATTGACAGTGATCTAATCTATTTTCTCACACACTTGGGGATACTGACACACCAGATGCCCAGGGACTCATAATATAAGCCTAATTTTCTCTCTTCAGGCATTTTCCTATTCTATTGTGCTGTACAATTATGCCCATAAACTTCTCAGGCTCCGTGTTACCAGACTGCAGGCTACTCCTTCCAGGGCTCAGGAGAGTATTCAAACGCTTCCTTCATCATATACCTGGAAGCCTTTAGATTTCCAGTGCAGATGTATTCAGGATTACTCATTGTACTGCCATTTGATCATGTGATGAAGTCAATATCCCTCTCTGACATTTACTTCTCAAATATATTTATAAAGTGTTATCAAGGCCCTATTCAGTCTCTGCTGAGCTATACTAAACAAGAAAAAATCTTTTAATTCTCCTATGAAGATATGACTTTTGTTCCCCTAATCATTCTAGAAATGCATCTGTGCACGTGTTCCATTTAAGTAACATTTTCTATCCCACTTGTCATTAAAATTCTGCTGCATTTAAATGGAAGTAAACAATACACATATGAACTTTTTGCTAAACCACAGGTAACTCCTATTTTGCAAACTCAGTAAAAACAAGAAAATCACTGGCCAGTATTATCCTACTAGGAAAAAAAACCCAAAAAACAACACCTTCCTGCCAGCCCCAAACAATAACAAATTGATACTGCAGTGGGAGTTCAGAGCTCTGAATCTCCAGCTGCTTCTCTACCACAAGAAGAGTCTGAGATGCCCTTCATCAGCTGCACCCTGCTCCACATGGAGCTGAGGGCTGCTGCCAGACCTGAGCTTTGAATGCTGTCCTGTGTCACTAATAAGTGTCTGAGCCTGAAAGCAGCTCTCCAGCTGAATATGTAGGAGAAATATCTGCCAGAGGTCAGTCTGTTTTTCATACCCACATGCCTCTCTGATTTGAAAGTCATTGCATCACTCTAGGATGTCTTTATGCACTGTAAGTGGATCAACCAGTCCTGCTCCAAGACAAGGACATGAGAGCCTTGTCTGGGAGATGGCAGGTGAGTTCAGTTTGACTCCTGCACTTGGCAAACTGGTGAGAAGGTGTAATAATGAACAAAGTTAATAGATATGTTTCTACTATTTAAGATACTAAGGAACAGGAATTTATTAGGAATGTGTAAGGAGAGATCATGGACCAAATCTATTCATTTTTTTGTCAGTCAGGGAATATGTGGATAAGGACAGTCTAGATACAGGAGAAGTCTCCCCTGCAAGCTGTTTTCCCTCAAGACTTGACTTCAAGCCATCCAGAGTCCATACTGGACTAACATAATAACTTGCTTGCTGAGGAAGCCTGGGTATGAAAAAGAAGAGTTCACTCCATCACTTCAGCTTTCTGACCCTGCAAACAGTAAGGACACAGACTGTGATGAATTTCACTGCTTTCAGCACCACCAGAGCAGTTCCCTGTAGCAGCAGAACCCTGTTTGGCCAGGCACACCTACTACACCTTCCTCATCGCTGAAACAGCTTTCTCATCACTTCCTTCATTAATCTTGTACCATTTCACAGAGCAGTGGTGCAAGGCCACAGAGGGGCTGCTTGGCTCTGGCCTCCCTTTGCAGAGACCTTGCTCTTTTCTTTTGGCTTCACCACTGGGTAGATACCTCAGTTACGTGAGACAGGTAAGTACCTTCCATAGTGTTAAATTAATGATCGCAGCTCCTGCTGCCACCTGCCACAGGAACACCATGCAGAGACCTTTCAGTTTAAAACATTAATGGAGCCAACACAAAGGCTCAAGGTGCTGGCTGGCAGTGTGGTTCAGTTCAGCATCTGTGCCACACCACCCTGCCTTACCCCAGGTATTCATCCAGGGGTGACCACTGAGCACCTTGTTCCACCCGACTGCCCGTGGTGACTGAAGCTGCAGGTGAAGATTCTGTGACTTCCAGCTTTTGCACCAGAGCAGGAATAGTCTTCCAACCCGTCCCATCAGGTTTCTCAGTGCCCTGTTCCATATGCTAATGAGATTTTTCCATGTCTGCCTTAGCTTCTCTCCCTGCAAGTCCTGCTGGAGTCATTTTCCCGATGAAGCACAGATTACTTGTTTCCTGGAAGCATCACACACCACGAGATGTCTGGGTGCAGTTTGTCTGCACTCCAGAAATTTCCCAGCTCCATGGATGGGCCATCAATAGTTCAGGGGAGTGGCATGTCTGCCACACCATAAGGCTACTAAGGGAAGGCTTGGACACACTTTCCAATAACCTATAAACTGGAGGTTCCTCAACTGCTCAGGCAAATGTAGGCAGTAGGAGATGAATATGGAATGAACAGAAGAATCTTTGACACTTCAGCTTCCACCCACTTCACATTCCCCAGGATATCTGACCTTCAGGGAAACGCTCTATCAACAGTACTTCACAATACAGATCTGTTCAGGAGTAGGGAATTTAGCAAACACCTCTCCTGCAACAGACCTGGCTGGGTATCTGCACACTGGAAAGGATCAGAGCAACTCCAAGGGTTATCACACTGTTGGATTGGCAAGGTCAGCAGGACGGCGGGCAGGAGCAAACAAGGACAGTGTTGTGGCACTTGGGCCTCCCAGGCCATCACTGAGGGTCTGCTCATAGCTCTTCACCTTCTCCCTGTCCAAAGCAGGCCGACGGAGAAGCACTGGGTGTCACACACGGGTCAACTCTGCCAGTGTCTCCTGACATTGCTCTATGGAGTGTTCAGGGAGTGAGAGGAGATCCACCTCCAGATCCTCCGCTGGGAAACGTGTTATGGAATATAATGATGCTATGTGCACACACTGCCTATTGATTTACATCCTCCGCACAACAGACGTAATCACACTTTGGGCCCTGCCTTCACTATTCCCCAATTCAAAGCATTTATTGTATTTTTTTTCTTTTCCAGTCTCTGAAGGTAAAGAATGTGCTGGGAACAGAGATTTTGGGAATCAGCTGTTCCTTCCTGTGCTACACAAAGTCCCGGGAGGTCAGACTTAATGGGTCTGGAGGGGAGCAGGTGTGAGAGGGATGGGATATGTATATCTGCTGTACTGAAGAAAGCAAGATTGTCACATCATTCCTAACATAACAAATACCGAAATGCGCACACACACACACGCACACACATATGTGCACATGTTATGTACTTACAACTATTTTTCAACCATGTTTATACATCGATTTTTATAGGCCGTATATATGTGATTATATGTGTTTAGGCAGGTAGGTGTAAATACATACACGCACTGCTCTTAAATGCCACCGTGTCCTTACGCATGACCACAGAGCTGTTCTGTCCCTGCGTTAGGTGCGGGCTCTGTCCGTGTGCGCACACGTGCACGGAGCTGCCGCGGTGTCACTCCGCGGCCGTGTGGGCGCCGACACGCGCGCACACACACACGTACGTGTGCAACACCTGCCCACGCACCCGCGGGTCTGTCCCGGCGCCCCTCCCCGCCGTCACCGCCCCCGGCCCGCCCGGCCGGCGGGGCCGCTGCCGCAGCGCGGGGCGGAGCGGAACGGGACGGTCCCGCCGGCCGCCGCCCCGCCGAGCCCCGCAGCGGCGGTGCCGCCAGGCGCGCAGGCGGCGCGGGGGGCGCGGCGGGGCTGCGGCGGCGCTGCCCGGGCGGGCGGCCCCTCTCCCGAACAAAGGGCCGAGCGCGGGCACAGCGGGGGCTGCGCGGGCGGGCTCCGACCCCTCCGCCCGCCCCGGGGGGAGGCGCCCGGAGCGGCGCGGGGCCCGGCCCGCC
>QWTY01032907.1:22982-33896 GCA_008033365.1 Pseudorectes ferrugineus | reverse complement strand
TTTTTTTTTTTACATGGCCACCTTTTTCCTCAAAGGTCATCTCATCCCACTCACTGTTAAACAATATAAAGCTTAAGCACATTAGCACAATGCACTAATCCAGTCCAGGACCTTCCCGTGCACCTCCCTCAGGGATACTTTACAATTAGCAACGGCCATAAGGAAGCTGGGAAACAATGAGGAAAGACCCAGCACCTTAATCATAGGTTTGAAGCACAAATATCAAAACCCTAAAGAGCAATCCCAATGCAAAATCATGTTGGAAAAAAGTCAGGCTGGAAAGCTCAAAAGGGGTAAATTTATTGCTAGACAACTCAAGCTATTTAATTAAGCATTTAAAGACCCCACACACAAACAAACACATGTTCTTTCACTGGAGCATATCCCTATGGGATTACACACCAATTCCAACACCTGCAGAGTGAACAGAACTCAGGGTGTTCTGTGCAGCAGCAAACGCTTGCTAAGAACACACCAACAGTAATTGGGAAGGGCGTGGCTCAGAGGCTCCTCCACACACGCCTCCAAACTCCCTTCTCAGGCACTCAGAGCCTTCCCTGGCAGTGCCTTCTCTGCAGCCAGTGCTCAGGCAAGCTCCCTGCAGGACAGTCTCTCTGCTGAAAGGAAAAGACCCAAAAACCCTGGGAAGAGGAAGGACCTCTGAAGAAAAGAGGGTTTTGTCCTTAGAGACATCATTTCTCTACATCCCTAAATTCCCAGTTAATGACAAAAGTGGGTGTATGATACTCACTCCCACAGGATAAAAGCCCTGCCATTTGCCACCAGCAGTGCAACACTTACCTGTGTCATCCCAATGATGATTCCCAGCACATCATTGTGACCTTGAGGTGGCCTGAACAAAAGCTGTATTCAGATCCTTAATGGTCCCACCTGGACAGAACCACAAGGCAGCTGGCCCACCTTCAGGCTGGCACCTGTACAGATTTCTGTGTCTGAGCAGGTGCTGCCTCCTGAGAGCTCTTCTTAGGAGCTGATTTGGAAAACAGCTGCTTTAACCTCTTGGGTCAGTATTTGCCAAGAAACGTGGCACAGCATGAGAACAGTTATCCAAGCCCTTTGGAGGGAAATGATTTTTCCCTGCCAGCCTGGCTTGGGTGCAACATAACCCTAGTCACAGCTCCCCGTGGGACCCAGCACCTCCTCCTTTACAGGGCACTGAGGTTTAAAAGGTTTATTCAGGCAACTGCACTGCACTATGTCCAGAGGTAAATTCAGATCCTTCCCTCCTGGTCAGTTCCCAGAACTGCTGAAGAAAGGAATTTAGTGCCTTGTCAGGGTGCAGAAGTAGTGACTCTCAGGCTCTAAGGCTCTGGTGGCTGACCTCAGCTCTTTGGGAGAGTAGAGCCAGAGAGGTGAGTGTGCAGGACAGCAGTTCCTCTGATAACCCTGATACCAAGGAAGGAGAAGAACACAGATCCCTGTTGTGTCAGAAGTGCCTCAGCATGGCTGAATTCCTAAGGGATTGGGAAGGGGAAACAGCATGCACAGATATCTCTTTAAACTGTCAGATAAGCTGCACAGTAGTGGGTGGTTCAGATATTGTCACCTGAACCCCCTGTGGGACTTTAATTTAATACCTGGGGATTTAATACCTGGTGGCTCAGGACAGAGACTGGCCTGTGCAGACTGAGGGCAGCCAGGCACAGGGTACTGCCTGCAGCTCCCTGTCTGCTGCTCATCTCTGCAGCAAGCACTGGAGCACCAGAGAGGTGATGCTTTCAGCTGCTCCTCTCAGAACCAGATGGATCAATCATTTGCCTGTCATTAGGAGGTGTCTGTGAAACTTTCTGGAATTCACTTTTTACATTTATTGATGAGCCCAGTACACACTGGAAGGAAGAAAAAGAGATGAGCTGAGTTAATGGAATGGACAGAGAAGGCAGCAGTGGCAGCAGACACACACCGGTGCCACATGAACCAGGCACAGAACAACAGCTTGTCAGGGGAAAAAAATTCCACACCACCTCAGCACTCCTCTCCAGTGATATCACAGGTTGGGAAGAATCAATCAGGCTTTCAAAAACTTAGGGCTATAAACAGTAAAATACCTTAGTCATCATATCATTAATGTACAGCTTTGCACCGTGAGAAAGCTTCTTAGTGAGACTTCTCAACCTGGTATTAAGTGTATGAAAATACATCTTGGGATTCTTAAGACTTAAAATTTCTTTCTCTGTTAACTCTGCTCCTGAGATCCTTGATGGAAAAGTACATCAAATGTTTGCTGGGGCTTTAAATGCCATTCTGGCTCAAATCTGGTTCATGAAGCCCATCTGAATATTGCTAATTTCCTGGTTAGACATGGACTGTACATCACAAAAAACTAAGATTTCCCCTGTTGTCTATGAAAACAGGAGAAAATTACTTTCATTCTCTTGTTCTAAAGACAGTTTCAGAGTTTTAAATACTTAAATCTCATGTTTACAGCTTTATAGCTTTGACCTTCATTAAAAATGTAATTCCTTACATGACAGACTTGGATTTTAGACCCCTGTCCTTCAGAAGCTGTTTGTTCTGTGGAAGGCATAACTAACTGAACTTATAGGTGGCCTGAAGCAATGGAGATGCAGGAGGACACTTGGATGCAACATCTGGTAGCTGTCAACACATGCACACAGTGCAACAGCACCACAAAATAAACCTTCAGGCAGAATGCTCCTTTACATCTGACAGCTTTTGTTCTGCAGAAGCCAGGAAGAACTTTCCACCTCCCTCCTGCGTCTCCTTGTACAAAACAGCTTCAAGATTTTCCCACATAGCCCTCTTCTGGGAGCAATCGTAGCCAGGATTCAGCAAGTTGGTGACACAGTGGTACTGAGGACCTGCCAGTGGCTGTCCCATTCACATGTTCCCCAATATGATGGAAGAAGAAATTCTCCCCCTTATGAGAGAGGATTGGGGAAGCTGGTGCCTTTCCTCAGCAGTGCAGAGGGATTTGCCTGCCAGCACTCTCAGTGTTCTTCCACCTCATGTGTTTCCTGGTCCTGCACAGATGCAGAATGACAGCAAAGCTCCTGATCGCTGATGCTGTAGCACACAGTGTTTCTTGTGCTCTCCATAGGTATTAAAGCTTTAATAAGAGTCTAGAAAGTGCCCTGTGGCTTGCAGGGGAATGGGGCGGATAATAACTCCGTGTCCTCCTGTGTTAAATATCTGTTTCCTTGTTGCCTGTGATTGATGGATAATGACACAATAGCCCACTTAGGCGTGCTGCCCCCATTTTCCACTGTAATAATTTCATTTCTAGACAAGAACATTAACAACTCAGTTACAGTCAAATGGAAACAGAAATTCACAAATAAAAGTTGCTGACTGCCAGAGCTTTGATCTTGCATCTTCAAACTTGAATCTGAATTTAATATTTTACTCATGCGAGTCTCACAACCCGAGCAGAAAACAGCAAAGTTCAATGTACTCCTTTTGAATGAACCCCAATTCCAGGTAGGCAAACTTCCGTTATTTAAATTGAAAAGGTCCAATACAAACTCAGCTGGGAAGAAAACAGACTAAAATCCACATCTGAAGGGAATTCCAGCTCTCTCTCACTATCAAAACCATAGATACACAAAAAACATACGTAGTTTCTCCAGAAGGGTAGGCAGACCATCTCTTTGAAGAGAAGGAAACAGTGCTTCTGCCTTCTTCCTTAACCCCAGGGAGTGTGCAGTTTGACTTTTTTTTCCACCTTTAGAGTCAACCTTTCACCTTCCTGTTCCAGCAATCCAACACCAACAGTGCATCAAGTAATGGAAAAGCAATCGCTGCTAAGATAGCACAAAAGCATGAACGAACAGTTCTGAGGCTGAAGCTCACAACAACGACTCATCAAGTGAAAACTGCAACATTTTGGTGTGCTCCCACTTATCAAAACAGTCCAGATGGAGTCCTAGCGTTATAATCTGGCTCATATGCTTGTAAAACATATCTGGTGTTCCCCTCGACATTGCTGAATTGGGCTGAGGACTCCTTGGACTCAGCCCAACAATTTATGTCACCTCATTCTCAGTGACGGGTCTTGTGCAAACTATTACGGCAAAACCGTGATAGAAAATGGTCTCACTCTGGAAATGAAAGTTGTGGTGCATCCACTGCGATGTCCTGATTCATGTAAAGTGAACTCGTCCAGACATTTCCCTCTCACTGCCTGCTCATCTCCCTTAAGACACTTCAGTCGTATCATCAGCACTGTCCACTTCTAAGAGTACTGAGGGAATTTCTGAGAGTGCAGCCACAGTTTGGTTAGTCACCAGCTTACTTACAGGATGACTTCAAAAGCATCAAAGCAAATTAGTGGCATGAGCCCTACTACTTTCATATAGGAGCTTGATCAAGGGATTTGACATCCTAATCCAAAATCCCCTTCTGACCATATATACAATCTATCAACTGCAGCACCACACGATCTGTCCTACACCTGATTTACCACGTTCCTTTGAAGCACTTTGAGACTACAAGATACATACCTTCCAAATGGTTACACAGGGATATATTTAGTTTCTACAGATCTTCACAAAAAATCAACTAACGATGAATGCAAACACAATAAAAAACATAAAGTCTGTGAGAAGGAGCAGCCAGCAGTGAACCACTGTTCTTTGTTTTAAGGTGAAACTGCACCTATGCGTGGCATCTATGACTAAGATTTCCCCACTGGCGCACAATTATTCCATTAACACATTAACGTTAGCTCTCCACAGGAGAGGACCTGACAGCTACAGAGACAGGGAGCCATCTGTATCCTGCCCAAGCATCCAGAGATTACTTCAAATCTTTCCTAGCTCAAGGCAAGATCTCACCTAGAAACGAATTCAAAGGATGAGTGTTCCAGATGCCTCATCACTCAGGAAAATGCTTCGCGTAGTGAAAATGACCAAACCAAAGCTATTTCTTAGGGAATGCTCTGCCAATGAGTCCTCTACAACACAACTTTAGCCCCGTGGAAGGGGTAGAAGCAGACTTATCCATGGTACAGACTGCACTTTGCATGCACAAGCAGGAAGTTTTCAAGTACCCCCATTTTTACGACATCAGTGCCGGGCTGTCCCATGGTGGTTCCTCACTTTTGAGCCACCAGTGCAGGGAGTATCCAACCTCTTCCTGCCCAGCAGCTGTGAGTGATGCAGCACAAGTACTGATAGATCACATCACATGACCAATCCAACAGAGAGGACTGGACACCTATCTTGTCAATCACTCACAAATCAAGTTATTTAAACAAATTTCAGGAAATCACGATTATTCCCTCCAGCTCCTGGCATTGTAAACAGAACATCTAATCCAACACAGAACAACTTGATTAACAAGGCGTTTATAATCTCTAGGGAAAGAATGGTTATTTCAGAGTTACATCATCACACAGATTTGTTAATGTCAATGGGCAAAAAATTCCAACAAACCCATCACCAGAACAGAAATGCAGGGGCCAGAGGGAGAGCAGTTTCATTTTAGAGAAGGGTAGGGAGTGATGCTTTATGTGAAACAACCTATTTATACAGCAGCCCAAGCCAACCTCAGCACACAGAATAGATAATTCTGTAATATACAGCAATATTTGAGTCCTGAGATAACCCTGCTGGGCCACACATCCCCAGCAGCAACCAGAGACACTGAGGAAGTTCCACTTAAGCATGTGCTGCATGCTCCACGCAGCTCACCCAGAAGCTGTCCTCTGGGACAATCCCATTGCAGAGCAGCAGTTCAGCAGCAGCAGACACATACAGTCCCCACCACGTGGGTAAGGTGAGGCTGAAGGAAAAAGGAGGACAGGATTTTGGAATACGAGCAGGGAGGTGGAGGGACATGGCAAGCTGGGAATCACACAAGTAGAGCAAGAAGATGCAGCTTCACAACTCTTCTAGTGAAAAGTGAACTTATTTTAAAACACATTGGGTAGCATGATTTGCTTCTTGAGGCAAGGCAGGACAGAGCTGCCAAGGAGGAGGTTGTAGTTTTTTTATCTGGGTAGGGCTGGAGAAAACACATTGATGGGAAGCTACTATTGGCTGAAAGAAAGAGTGTGAAGTCTCTGGCAGAAGATCTTTTACAACCTTCTGTGCCAAAGGAAGAGGGACTAAGAGGATTCACAAGGCTTGGAGAGCTGAGATGACAGAAGACGTTGAGAAGACAGAAGAGAAAAAGGTCCAGAGAAATATTTTCGGTACTTTTTGGCAGTTACATTTTACAACAAAAGCCATCTTTCTGTGCACATGGAAGGTCTCTGCAGCACACAGAGATTAAGCTGGTCCTTCCAAACAGGCAGTGCATTTATCACAGCTTCATTGCAGGATACACACATGTACACCCACGCACCCAGCCCTGTCACAGGTCACTGCAGGCAGATCCAACTGCTTATTCACAGGCAAGTGTCTGCCCAGCTCTAGGAGCTTCCCACTGCAGGCTTCCACACTGATCTCAAAAGCTTACAACTCCAGTTAAATGCCGGTATGACGCAGTGATTAGTGAGACACAAGAGGGAATGAAAAAATTATTGACTCAACATGTCAAGCCTCTGTGATGTAAGACCAGGGTGAGCTCGTGACAAGGTCACACACTGAATCAGACACAAAAAAAACCCAAATCAGCTCTGCTGCCTGGAAATCCACTCATCTGCCAGCCTGTGGAGAGAACTTTCCATAGGTCAGGTGGCTCATAAAAATTCCTCCACAATGTGCATGTTTCCCAAACCATTAGGATGTTTACGTAAGAAACTGCCTAGTTTTACAAGGCCTATACAAGCCTTTCCCTCACTCAAAGTGGAAGACTCCAAAAGCAGATTCTAGAAATTCACACAGTCAAAAGCAGGACAGGCCTCATGGGGGTGAGGGAGAGCAGGGGAAAAAGAAGTGTGCTAATGATACAACCTGAGCAAAATCCACACACCTAATATGCAACAAGAAAAGCAGAAGATAATGTCAGCTATGAATCCAAGGAGGACAGATCAAAAGCAAGGCCATCTCCAGCACCCTTAGCCTAACACACAAATGGATTTCAGTGTATTTGTGGACATGCTGCCACCACCCTCACCTGCAGGTTAAAGCTAAAGAGATGGAGTAACACTGTCAAGTGAATAAATGATGGATACCAGACAGCCCGTGAAAATGCATTTCAGGCAGGTGTCATCTTCCATTATAGGGGGAATCTGGCAGATTCTAGGAAAAAATGCCAGACTCCACAATTAGGCACATTCTACCAAAAGGAAAGCAATTATTTTTGATGCTTGGACGCACATTTTCTCTTACAAATTCCAACATACTCCTTGCACCAAAGGCTTCAATAAATACTCCAAGGCTACAGGTCACAGGAGAAGTTCCATTCTCAGGATAACCACATGCTTCTTCTTTATTTAATTGGGAAGCCACACAGAGTTGTGGCTTGTTACTGCAAATGTTTTCAGGACAGAAAGTCCTAAGCTTTGCCTGCTTGTCACAGCATCTTGTGGATTTTAACACCAACAGCTACAGTGAAAAGCCTGTGAAATCTGATCTGCACCAGAAGCTCTGTTCACACAGAATACAGAAAGGCACTGCAGTGAATGGATACAGGGGAATGGGCTCAGAGCAGGAGAAACACACAGTTGATGTTTCTAGTTGTACAGGAGTGGGACATGCTCAAGTGAGCACCCACAAAATCCAGTAAGAATCCCTCTTACCCTCTCCAGTAAAAAACAAGCAGGGAATGGAGATATTGCTGTGCTCAGCAAGCTGAACAGGGACAGCACTGCAGGGAAACTGCTCTGACATGTGCTGGCCTCAGTGCAGGAAGGCATAAGAGCAAGTCTTGAACAACCACTCCAGCACACGCCTGGAGACCTGCACAATAATTTACAGTGTACGAATTTTTAAAAGTTCATGCTATAGCTCTCCTCTTGCCCTCTTTCTTAAGAAACAGGAGGAAAGGATTACAAAGTTGTTAGTTACTAGCAACAAAAGCTAGGAAATATTCATGCAGCCAGTGTTGCTACGTTTGAGGCCTAAGAGGATTTGCAGACAATACTACAGAGTCAGTTGAGACAAACCATTTGCTCCTGAGCTTAAAAAAACCCCTCTTGCTTCCATATGTATAACAACCAGCTCCATCTCAGTGAAAACAGTAAAATATGCAAGCAGCAGAGACAAGCTCCCTCCATTTCTCCTCCTCCTGCCTTGGTGACACACAACAGTACACAAAGGGTACTTCATTTCCCACCTGATTTTCTCACAGCAAGTAACATGCTTGTTATGTCTGTTCTCTCCTACACATGAAGGAGGAATGCAAAAAGATCCCATGCCTATGTAGAAGAGCAGCCATGGGATGTATTCCCGAAGTTGCTTCCAAGAAGCCAACCTGGTGCCCTCAGACAGGAACACTACTACACCAGGGGCTACGCCAAAGAAACACCAAATGCCACACCACACCCTTTCAAAAATTAGAATAAAGAAGGGGAAAATTATGTAGGAGAAATCATGTGACTTAGCAGACAGAACCCCCATTTTCCATTCAAAATAACTTTCTCCCCAACGGAAAAGCAGCTCACCACAGACAGAAAAGAGGTCTCACACAACTCAAATGACAGCCACCACGAAACAAAAGGCAACCAGGAGCATCACCAACCATGAGGCTGCTACAAGGGCTGGACCCAGGCTCTGCACAACAAATCAACAGCTCATCTGCCCTGCCGGGGCAGAGCCCCCCAAAGCCAGCAGGAGAGCCAGCACCTGGCACCTCACTCATCCAGCCCTGTGCCCAGCACCTCCACACTGGGAATAGCAGCGACCCAGCACCTTTCATGCATATTAGGTGGGACCTTGGCACTAGAATAAGTTGCCAATGCAACAATCAACAAGTCAAAGCAATTAATAAGGGGCTTGTTTGTCATTACTTTAGCTGTGGCAGTTAATACACATGGAATGAAACTCTCCTGCAAAATTAGGGCAACACAGAAGATGGGTGTTTCCTTATCACAATATATGTAACAGAAAAGCCCCCTCAAATCTCAGCAGTCACATACACATGCTAAGATTTCCTGAATGAAGGGAGTTGAACCTGGTAAATCTGTAGTTTGCAAATCTGGCAATGATCTTAAGTGGGTGCTGGTGTGTGTCAAGTAAAAGGAAAGGATTTCACAATATCAGAATTATACAATATAGGGATGTAGCAAATTGTTCTTCAGGCAGGGGCAGTTCAACAGGCATTAAACAGCATCAAAAATGCTGGTTTTGCACAAGCTATTTATTCCCAGCCTGCAGATGCCTGAGAAAGAGGCAGGTTGACTAGTGAGGGACCAGCATGTCACTTGCTATTTATGCTCTCACAAGTGACTGAATTTGACAGGGACAGTTGATAACCTTCTGAAAATAACTGAACTATCAAAGAATCTGTGTCTTAGCTAACACAGGTTTTTGGTTTTGCAGCTTGCAAAAATGCAGACTCTCGGTCTAAGGAGATGATCTTGCAACTCTATCCTGGAAGTCATTGAAGTGGAATATCTGTTCTCTAGGGACAACTCATAACTCCCTTTCTGAAGATTTCTCTTTGTCTCTTACTGAGAATTTAAAAGTCACCTATTTCCCTTGCAGTATGTCAGGTACAAATCTTGCTAGTTTTTTTTTATTTAGGTAATTAGAAGGGCTCTTTCTCATGTTCAATCAAAAGCAGATTAGACAAGTAAACCTATGTGGGGCAATCCAGAAGTTACAGCTCTCCTGACCAAGTGCATGTAGCTTGGGTCATCCCACACCCCACATTTCTAACTTCACTAATTACTAACTACTGTAGGTCTACTAAAGTATGATGAAGATTGGCATATGGAGGCTTGGGAGATGATCCCTTCCAAGCACTCCATCTTCCAGCTTTCCTCTGCACACACACAGAGCCAGATATAGCAGGAAGAAAACGGGAAGACTTTCATACCCTGTCTGTTTTTAGCACATCCCAGGTGTGCATGGCTGGGACGTCAACTCCTGTCTCTGGTAGGGCTCTGGCAGCACCCTGCCTGAGTTTTGGAAGGGAACCACAGGAAAACAGTCCCCAGCCTGAATGGCTGCTGTAATTGCTGCTGGGGAGGTCAGTGTAAGCAGCAGTGGAACGCCAGCCAGAGCTTCTTCCCATGCATGTGTGTGCAGTGATTTACTGGGCACCTGCAGGCACTCAATTCAGTTTAAGGATTGGTGCCTACAGGCTCTCTGCTGTAGCAATGGACCAAACCTGATCAAGTCAAAATACCTGCCCAATTCTATATACTCCAAAGGGGAGAAAGGGCAGAGCAGGCATCAACAATCAGAAACAGAGGGATTCCCAAATTCCCAGATACTTGGGAACTGCTCTCGCGTAGGAAGATGTTATTTCATGTGAGCAGAATTGTGGAGAGAATATGGAGAGGCATTTGGTTAAAAGGAGTGTCGTCTATAATTATAGATTCCCCGATGACAACAAAATAAATTGGGAATTGTAGAAACACTGAAGGGGAAATAAAAGTTGTCACTGATGGTAAAAGTAATAATTAATTCTGGAGCCTTCTCTCTCTCTGCTCCTCACCACCACCTCAGTGGGAATGTGCCAGGCTCTTTCCCAGCAACAGAATTATTTCTGTAAAACATTTTTGTAAGTTGCAATACCTCTGTAACTGAAAATAGAGGCAAATGCGAGCGCTTAGTGGGACCTTTGAAACCCCAGCTGTGAAGACTCATTAACTGTAAGTACATTTTTGCAGATGCACAGCTCTGAATCTGACTCATAACTCTCCTCCCATGACAGCAAGACCCGGGATTCAGGTAAAAAGGCTTAAGATAATTGATATGGATTCTTACTCAGGCAAATTAGGAGGAAGAAAGCAGCAAAGAGGAGACTTAAGGGATATGGTGAAGGAAGGGGGGATCAATCGTTCAGTTGGCTCTGTTGAGGGATCCATCACTTGCA